>PVKC010039224.1:0-12590 GCA_004027635.1 Crocidura indochinensis | reverse complement strand
AACAGAAACAGCTGCTTAGATTGTACAGGTATTCAAAGGCCTATTATGCTCTAATCTTTTTATTCACAGAATAAGGTGCAGAATATGATTGGATGCCAGGGACTCCCACTGCAGTGCTTACTCTCAGTAGGTTTTAGTGCTATAATTCTATTTTGCATAAAATAACTCTTCAACTTCTTTGTCCACAGAGGTTCTTAGAGATATAGGTTGCACACCCTAATTTTGCAATTCAGTGCTTTATTATATTAGACTCCAAATACAGTGCTCATTATGACAAAGTCTTGACAAAATACTCCAATTTACCTATTTCCTTTTGATTATGTCAGCAACCATGATCTAAAGCTTCTGACCATAGAGAACACTGAAATAGGCAACTGAACAGCATAGACTTTTGTTACAGATCTACTCATTGAGTATGTTTCTGCAAATTACCATTATCCCTTTCTTTTCTCCTTTTTTCTTCTTTTTCTTTCTTTTTTTTTTAAAGAGAAGGAAGTTTCTTTTATTGACTCATATTCTTTATTTTTTGGGAGGGGTCACACCCAGCGATGTTCAGGGGTTACTCCTTGCTTTATGCTCAGAAATCGCTCTGGCCATGCTCAGGGGACCATATGGGATGCCAGGATCCAAATCACCTTCCTTCTGCATGCAAGGCAAACCTCCTACCTCCATGCTATCTCTCTGGCCCCTTTTCTTCTTTTTCAATTCAAGCTATGCTTATATTTTATCATAATGCCCAGGCTGTCAGTTTACTTTCAGGAAAGGAACCTCGATGAACACTACCGTATTGCTTAGTACTCTAAATGAAAATTATGCTTATCCTAAAATGCTCCATGCACAATCTAACCCCAAAACTTTCTTCATATAGCAAAGTTCACCCCTGCCATTGATGAAGTGCCTAGAAATTGAAAAACTCTTCCCTTCCAATGTCTCAGCCAATAATTTTCATTTATTTTCCTTTTTAAAAAAATCTATTATATATCATGTATAATTATATTTATATATAATTTATTTTTCAAGCACCCTGACCCATCCCATAAGGGTCAGGCCTCCAACTACAATAACTATAAATAGATCTCTAATGTCTGCCGATGAGTGGGCATGAGCGTGTATGCAGTGGACTCCTCTATGTTTGCCTAATCTGTACTATAAACAATCCATGCTATATTGTATATAGCCCCTGTTACATATTATCCCTCCCCAGCCCCTGTTACATATTATCCCTCCCCTGCTCAAAACTTCTATCCTCTCACCCCCTAAATCCTTATTTGTTATTTTTTCCTATTAACCCTCCCTTACCCTCAATTCTTAACCCCTTAGGAACCAAGACCATCTCTCTGCCCCAGTAAACTGCCTTCTAACTCCCAAAGAGAAAGGACACCATCTCAGCCCCACAACTCTCAATCTGGCAAGAAGCTGCAGCCATTACTCTGCTGACTTATTCTATGCAACCCTTATTCTCTCACCACCCCTCAATGTGGACTGTTGCTGCTGCCAGATTCAGTTCCAGAGGGAGCTCCCAGCTCGAGGATACTAGCTAATCCCTTAGTGCTGCACACCATTTCTCAGACTCAATAAGACCACAGTGTGAGATGAAAATGTGCCCCGGATCTCACCCCCATCCCCAAGACTATTTCAAAAGATTTAATGGAGATATCTATATTTTCTTTGTATGTTTATTTTCTTAAAAGTTATAACTCTTGTGTCTATTTCCAAATGTAGAGGTAGCCTCCTCCATTCCCCCCACATTTTTTTTTGCTTGTTTTGGTTCTGCTTAGTAAAAAATTCTAGTAGAAAAGTATTGCTTGGGATAAAAACTCAGGTCAAAACTAGGGCACAGATATTGTATAGCTTGTCATTTTACCCCAAATGGACCAATAATATAATATAGCATCATTGCTTTTGTGTATAGGGACATTAAAATGGGGAATTCTTATGTATATGAACAAGTTTTTTATCTACTAGGGCTAAAAGCCCATACATTTTATAATACAGGGGCGCTTTCCACCCTGAACATTTGTCATAAAGGCTCAACCCATGTGATTGGACATCAATTGTCCAATCCCAAATCCTAGACCGCACAGTTCCCTGTAGCAGCACCAGATATCAAACTCCCCCTGTGTGTGTGTGTGTGTGTGTGTGTGTGTGTGTGTGTGTGTGTGTGTGTGTGTGTGGTCCTTAATAATGCTCCATCACCAGTTTCTGCCAAGGTTGGTTCAAATGACACCCTGATGATGAGGAAACTGCAATAACTTGATTTAAGGGGAGGTTGCCCTACCTCATCACCTAATGGTGAAATGAAATCAGAAGATGCCCTAGTATCTGTGCAAAAACCAAGATCACTTATTATAGAAACCTGACTACAACAATCACCATTGAGCAGAACTTTACCTGGGACCATAAAGAAAGACTGTATCCTAAACTTCATTTTAGGATCTGTGAAAAAACCAAGATCTCTAATTACAGAGGATTGACTTTGACAACCATGACTGAACAGAAGAAAGACCATAGGATTTGACAATGAACATGTCTGGAGTCTATAGTCAGTCTCATAACAGTATGCTTCAAGGTGGAGACACCTTATATCTCTTAGGCCAAGAGAATTTTCTTTCTGATTTTCCCAATACTTACTGTGCTTATGCAACCCCCCCCAAAAAAAACCCAAAACAAACCAAAACAAACTTGTCACATCAGCCACTTTTCTTTATTTTCTTTTTTCCTTCTTTTAAATTTATGATTATAGCTTCTAGACAAACCTCTTTAAAAAAAAACAGAGCCATAGAACACGAATCATCTTGTTCTGCTTCATATTTCTATGGCTTCCTACAAATTGAGAAAAAAAGTGGATTATGCCAGGGGCAAAGTAGTCTCATGAACAATGAATAGAAATAAAAAATGACCAGAGCTAAATACCCAACCCAAAGTCAATGACAATAAAACCAAGAGATCCAAATTACAATTTATACACAAAAGGGACCTGTTAACACTAGTGATCCACTAAGGGTGGAGGAATGGAATGTATGCTGGGAACAGTGGCAGAGGCAGGTCAATTTGGTGGTGGGAATTAACCTAAATCACTGTCACTATCTACCTTAAATATAATGGTGAAAGACCTATACTTCATGTTGTTCTCAATAAAAATTAAAAAGCCAATTCATGTGTACATTCCCTTTGTAAGTACTGATCCTCTTGTTCTCATCGTATACAAATCTGAAAGGATACAGTGTTGAGGGATGTTCCAAGGCCAAAGAGGAAGGTGTTAGAGAAATAGAACAAAGTTTTTGCTTACACTGCCATAGAAAGACATCCACACATTCACTGAGTACACACATTTGATCAGTATACACAATTGATCAGTGATCTTGAAAGGCTGCAGCTGGTTGAAGGGTCAAGAGCTTCACACAAAGTACTTTTGGTAGAAGTGCAGTGGGTATCAGAATTTGGGATGCTGTCCAGAGTTTTCAGTTTTTACTACTGGTTCTGTCCCATCTGAGGGGACCTCAGTTGGGTGAGGCTGGGGAATGAATTGTTGGAACCTACATTGATAGGGAGCATAGTGACTGCCCTTCACTGGTATCCCTCCTACATTAGTTAAATCTGCAGCTTCTGCACCTCTCTCTCCTTTCACAATGTCAAACTCCACATCTCCAGTGCTGTGCAAAAACTTTCTGGGGGTGCTTTTCTTAATAGAATTTCACTGAACAAAGACATTCTTTTTTAGTGTCATTTCTATTAATTAACCCATAACCATTCTGACAACTGAAACATTTAACAGTACCCATGACTTGGATTGCCAGCACTGGCTTATGCAGTTCCGCATTGGTCTCTATGCCAAGTTCAATGCCAGCCCTGGAAGTCTTTTGAGTAAGAACTCTACACTACTGTATTTTGCACACACTTGTCAGACATCATTAACACAATTTTGCTATTCCCACTGGGTCTTGAACCACCCTTGTGAAAATCTTTTGAGTAAGAACTCTTTACTATTGTATCCTGCACGCACTTGCCCAACATGACTAATGAAATTTAGCTCATCCCACTGGGTCCAGAACTGGCTTTGGGAAAGTATTTTGAGTAAGAACTCTTCAATACTGTAAATGTACTCTTCCCTTCTTGGAGCATGTGAATGGAGAATTTTGAAAAGATATGCTATGTTCAGTTCATCTTGAAAAATGTTGGTAAGGGGCCAGAGTGGTAGCACAGTGGTAGGGCATTTACCTTAAACATGGTTGACTCAGGACAATCCTGGGTTCAATCTTTAGCATCCCATATGATCTACCAAGCCGGCAGTGATTTCTGAGTGCAGAACCAAAATGACCCCTGAGAGCTGCTGGTTGTGGCCCAAAAACAAAAAAATAAATAAAAGGATAAAAAAAAGAAAAAGAAAAATGTTGGTAAATACCCCAGAGTAGCATAAAGCAACTCAGAAAAGGAGTTATATATGCCAATGCTCCAATAGAGAACATAGAACATTCTGTGCAGCAAAAGGGAGGCTGGGTTTTGTTATTTACCCAGTACCCAGAAAACTTGTTACTCTCACTCACTATTTTGAAATCTCTGTGTTGTGGTTCCAGATTGGGTAGTATTCCGTGGAGGTTTCCCAGGGGCAACTGCCTGGAGTCTGAATTTCACAGTATTCATTATGTTCATGCTGACCCTGGAATAGATGGGCCAGGCAGCAGGGATGTCACAGAAGAAACAGATAGAGTCCTGGGAGAAGGTGCATAGGGACCAGAGCGGTAAGCAACCTCATGGATCTTATTGAACCAGTCACACTTATTAAATGAAAACACTTTTCCCTGCTACTTTGATTAGCCAGAATTAACAGAACAAAGATAATTCACCTGAGGGGCAAGGTTGAAATAGTTAAGGGTATTTATGATAATTCAACTTGGTGGATCCCTAAACAAGCCAGGGTGGGTTTTACAAATCAAACAGAGTGTAACAGGAAAGGAAAAGCAGGAAGTTATCTAAGAGTCAGAGATATCTACAGTTGTAGTTGTCATCATTATGATATGGGTTTTTTTTTTTTTTTGGTTTTTTGGACCACACCTGCACTCAGAAATGGCCCCTGGCTTGGGGGGGACCATATGGGATGCCTGGGCATCCAACTGCAGTCTGTTCCTTCGCTAGCGCTTGCAAGGCAGACACCTTACCTCTAGCGCCACCTCGCCAGCCTCTCATTATGATATTGTTAAGCTCGCCATCTTTAGCATCGTAGAAAATGTGAATAGTAATATGATTTTCCTCAGAGGAGCTCAGAAGACTCAGGAAATTCTTAGTAAATTAGGACAGTCCTTAAATGGAAGGCCCAGACTATATGGTGCTTTAAGGGCCTATAGAACCTAGGGGTCTCTTGAAGCTTAGGGACTTTTAGGATTGCACCCCTGGCAATGTTTGTGAGGTAGATTGGGGGCATGTGGCTCTGGGGATTGAATTTGTGTTAATTGTATCAAGGCATGTACCTATACTATTTCTTTGGTTCAAAACCAGTAGTTTTTATTAAAAATAGTGTCAATCTAAGATTTTAAACAATACTTGGCAACACCTGCCAATAAAACAAAAATACACTTAACAAATATTTTACACCAGTGTGCAAACTATTATTGATGATCTTGTGGTTAATACTAATTGCATTATTAGGATTATTATTGGGCCATGCCTGGCAATAGTCAGGGGTTAGTTCTGATTCTGTACTCAGAAATTGTTCGTATCAGTGTTCAGAGAACTGGATGGGTTGCTGAGGATCATACCTGAATTGAAATTAGTCGTGTACAAGACAAACACCTACCATTTCGCCAGCCTTGTTACATTATCACTTTTTTCTTTTTCGGGCCACACCCGTTTGATGCTCAGGGATTACTCCTGGCTAACCGCTCAAAAATTGCTCCTGGCTTGGGGGGACCATATGGAACGCCAGGGGATTGAATCACGGTCCTTTCTTGGCTAGTGCTTGCAAGGCAGACACCTTACCTCTAGCACCACCTTGCCGGCCCCACATTATCACTTTTAATATATTTGATTCATAGTTTCGTAGCTGGATATTTATAGGACAGAGGAGGGTGTTATGTGTCTGGCTTAGTTGTTCTGCTTTCAGATGATTCTAATTTTTCTCTTTATTTTGGTTTTTGGGCCACACCTGGTGACGCTCAGGAGTTACTCCTGGCTATGCACTCGGAAGTCCCTCCTGGCTTGGGGGACCATATGGGAAACCGGGGGATCGAACCGCGGTCCATCCTAGGCTAGCACAGGCAAGGCAGACACCTTACCTCCAGCGCCACCGCCCAGTCCCAGATGATTCTATTTTTGAGACATTATTTTTAATAACTACCTTAAGAGAGCGAGAGTGGGAGAGAGAGAGAGAAAGAGAGAGAGAGAGAGAGAGAGAGAGAGTTTACCCAGAGGTTCTTCCAACCCAAGTGAGTAGGTGAGTTTTTGATATGTAAAAGGGGAACCATATGGTTTAGGATGAAGTTTGATATGCCATACCGAATTAGGGAAAAATTAATTATTCCAGCACTCACATTTACATAGTCATTAACCAGATTTACCAAAATATATTGTGAATTTATCCACCCTTTCCCATTTTTTACTGATATAATACTAGTATAAGACACTATTCTCTCTCAGATGACTATAATACTCCCTCTACCTAATTGCCAAATTAATTCCTTTAAAATATTCATTA
Organism: Crocidura indochinensis; assembly: GCA_004027635.1. Taxonomy (NCBI): domain Eukaryota; kingdom Metazoa; phylum Chordata; class Mammalia; order Eulipotyphla; family Soricidae; genus Crocidura; species Crocidura indochinensis. The sequence goes on along the minus strand of PVKC010039224.1, from coordinate 5,902 downwards.
TTTTTTCTATCCTATCATCCTAGTCAAAATCTTCAGTGGTATTTTTTCATATTTGGAATAAAACTCAAATCCTTTTCTTGGATTAGAAAGCAAGTATAGAATTAATTTATACAAGTTTTTCTAGAATGTAGCAAAAAAGAAAAAGTTATTTTATGAACTAAGTAAAATATTGCTAGCACTACTTTATAAGTAGAATATAAAAAGGGAAACTTATAGGCTATGATCATTTACAGATGTGAAAAACCTTGCAGATAAAATATTGATATAATATTGTGTTAAATTAATATACCTTGTTGACTAATTTCCTGTGAATAATACTATAGTTCAAAATTGGAAATGATACCCATTTAATTAATCACATTTAATAATTATTAGTTATTGCAACACCCTATCATAACTTTTATATTTGGTTCTGATATTGCTTCTGACACAGATCTCTTATTTTAATGCCTATGAGCAAAGTTAACATAAATAAAACTGAGTTGCTGCTGTTCTCAGAACTTTCTCCTATCTTAGGTTTCTCTAAGTAAATGTAAAATTTCTTGCAGTCTGTTCAAGAATTATTTCTCAACATCTACAGTGAGTCCTACTTGTCAACTTTTTTCCTAGAATAGTGTATCAGAAGATCTTATTGTCACTTTTGTTGTCCTGTGGTATATTTTTAAGAGAATTATTCTGATAACAAGCATTATATAGCTCCTTGCTTCATAGATTTCCTGCTCCCTTAGAATAAAAATGACCTATCTTCAATTTTTAGAAGCCCCGTGGTCTACCTTCTTTCTCGTCAGCCTTTAGGACCCCTGTAATATCTTCTTTTCTTTCTGTGGTTTATGCTCTATCATTCTTTCTTTTCTTTTCTCCAGTTCAGTACTTCACTTCTATCAATCAGGATTCTATTTCTCATTTTCTAGGTATTGACTTGGCAAACACCTCTGTTTTGTTTATTCCTTATTTAAATATTACCTTTCTGTGAAGCAATCCCTGAAGATGTCACTCAAAGGCGTTAGCCTTCCTATTCCTGCCTCATTTGTAACATTTTTGACTCACATACCCCATATTTCCTACTTTCTTCTCACATGTTTTTGAATTTTGAAATCTTGGCTTGTCTGCTCCAATATTTCTCCTTCTAATAGTATCCATATTGCAATTCATTGAAATGTATTGTTTTGTTATTTGGACATTTTCCTCTGGGAATAGCAGTTCTGCTATTAGATAATGTAAACAGGTAAAGACAAAAAGTCAACCTTTTGTCAAGGTCAGCTCTAAAGATTTCACTTTATATGTTTTTGATTGAATGGATTTTGCATGTGTACAGGCATGCCTACATGTGTGTAGATATGGGACACCTAGGGTGATAATATTATATAGATGAAAATTATAGTTATTGAATAATTCTTTAGTTATTTTCTGATAAGTTTTAGATATTGATATTTATTATGTGATAATAATTGTTGTAGGACCTATTGATGCAAGGAATAAAACAAAGTTCTTGCACACACTCATACATTTCCTACTCGACTCACAAAATAATAACAAAATCATCCTGATTATGAAGTTGGTTATGTTCCCATTTAGTCTCCATAACCAGAAATCCAAAAGGCCATCATAATTTGTAAAACAGTACTATTTTCTCAAGCTACAGATATAAGAGATGAAGATGGGGGTCGGGCAGTAGTGCTGGAGGTAAGGTGCCTGCCTTGCCTGCGCTGACCTAGGATGGACCGTGGTTCGATCCCCCGGTTTCCCATATGGTCCCCTAAGCCAGGAGCGACTTCTGAGCGCATAGCCAGGAGTAACCCCTGAGCATCACTGGGTGTGGCCCAAAAACCAAAAAAAAAAAAAAAAGAAAGAAAGATGAAGATGAAGTAACTAGGAACTTCTGTGAAAAAAATCTTTTTTTTTTTTTTTTGGTTACTTTTGGATGACTCCTGGCATTGCTTGGGGGTTATTCCAAGTGAATTGTTCTGGGGGCATGTCTCAAAGGTGCTTGGGGATCTTCACAGTGCAGGAGACTGAATCCTGGCTTTCCCAGTACTAAAATGTGTTTTGATCCTTGTAGCAATACCTGGTACAGAGGGATAGTATTTCCTAAGGGCCATTCAGTATTCCTCTCAGAGTTGGTTTCAATGCAACAAATATTTTCAGACCTTATTTGTCTGAGAATGCTTTTATCCCTACTTCACACTTAAAAGGCAGCCTAGCAGTATAAATAGAGTCCCACCCTTCTGAACTACTCTAGTCCTAATACCTTATTAATACATCATTTGGGTTAAGATGTGAATGCAAGAATTTGTGGGAAAGGTATCTGTATTATTTCATCTGAAATAAAGTTTATTTTCATGACATAGAAATACATTAATTCCTGGGCTGCCTTTGCATCTGGTCAGCCAGGATCAATCTCATATGGTCCTCCACAAGATGTAATTCCTGTGCACAGCTAGATGTGGTACAAAAGACAAAAGAAATCAATTCCTTTCTATTATCCCCAATCCTTTAACTTGTAACAGGAGTAGTTCTGAAGTCAAAGTTCAAAATCTCATTTGAATATCACTTAAAGCAAATACAAATAATACTTGAGGTTAGAGCCCTCTTAAAGAAAAATTCTCCACTAACTCTGAACCTGTATGAGTAATCAAGTTATTTGCTTCTAAAGTGCTATGATGAAATATATGTATACATATATACATATATATATATATAATAGACATTATCACTCTAAAATGCAGAAATGGGGAAAAAGGAATGAGTAACAGTTCCTAAGCAAGTCCAAAGCACAGCAAAACAAATGTTACTGTATGTGAAGACTAGGGAATACTAATTTTCACTGTGATGCTCTGTCCTGGTTCATTGTGGCAATAACCACTCTCAAGATCCTTTGTGGGGGAATCAGATCTAGGCTCCATAGTCAGAGGTTATCTGACTTAATGGGAAAAAAAGGTCATTCTCATACTATCTAGTTGATTTCTACATTCTTCTTTCCTTTCACTGAATTTTAGTGTGTTTCCAGCCAAATATTTCTATGGCCCAAACGTTCATCCAGTCTCTGTTCTCTTTAATTAAAACACACAGTATTTCTTCTCAATACAATGCATCTATGATTCCATAAACTTTTATTTTATCAAATGAGTGTGCAGCTGACTCTATTGTTTCTGAATTCAGTTTATCTTTTCCCTCCCTTCCTACCTACGCTCCTTCTTCCTTTCCTTTCTTCCTCCCTCCCTCCCTTTCTCCCTTTTCCCCTTCCTTCCCTCGTTCCTTCCCTCACTTGTTCCTTCCCTTCTTCCTTCCTTTTTTATTTCCTTCCTTTCCTTTCTTCCTCCTTCCTTTCTTTGATACTTCCCTCTTTCCTACCTTCCCTCTCTCTCCCTTCCTTTCCTCCTCCCTTCCTCCCTCTCTCCCTTCCCTCCCTCCTCCCTTCCCTTCCCTTCCCTCCCCTTCCTTACTTCCTTTTCTCCCTCCTTTACTCCTTCCTTCCTTCCTTCCTTCCTTCCTTCCTTCCTTCCTTCCTTCCTTCCTTCCTTCTCCATTTTGCTTTTCAGCCCTTGGGTATATTCCAAGAAGTGAAATTGCTTGTTCAGTGGAAGCAGACTTCCTATATATATTTTTGGGTCACACCCAGTAGTTAATTCTGGATTTTTCCTCAGTAATTACTCATAGCAATGCTTAGGAAACCATATTGGATGCCAGGGATCAAATCTGGATCGGTGTCATAATATGCAAGTGATCTACCTGCTGTACTATCTCCTCAATTCTAAATTTTATAGGGACATCCATATTGTTTTTAGAATGCCTGAGCAGTCAACATTCTCACCAGTAGATATATAGACAATTGAGAGGATGGATAGTGATAGAGGAAAAATGATATATATATATATATGTGCATATATACACACAAACACACACATATATTATTTGCTATCAGTAACCTGATAATGAGCTTGATTTTAGATGCGGAGAAATCTAAATATTCTTTATTTGGAAACTTGGAATGTAATTTAGAAAGAGACTAAATTAATCCCATTTCAGTCTCCAAATGAACAGAGTTTATGGTATAAGTTCCAGTTCAAGTATACAGCCAATAAAAGAACAAATACCTGATACCCTCGTCTGAAAACAGATAGGAAGAGAAGAATTGTTCTTACATTTTCATTGCTTTCATTCCAATTTCCAGTTAATTATGAGAAACACCCACAACCTTCTTTACTCAATCATCTTTACTCAATCTGCAGATTAAAATAAAGAAAAAATGAAGTTATAGTTTCACCAAATATATTTCCCTCCTGTGTACAATTGATACACAAAAACTTCCCTAGTAAAGGAACTAAAGTCCTAATGTCTCTCTCTTCTTCCCTATATCTGTGACTTATATTCAGTGATGAGAATTTTAAAAATTATTGTATAAAATCAGTAGATCTATCTCACAATTATGTTTATGTTTGTTTGTGTGGTATATTAAGGCCTATGCAGACATGACAATAAAATATCCTTAAAAACTAAAGATAGAGAAAATGATACTAAAATACTGTTGACACATTAAGATCTAGTTAATATACCAGAAGAAAATGTATTTTGTTGCTTAGATACTCTTCCTGAAAGCATGCACTTAAATGAACAAGGGTATATAAAATATTAAAATTGAGAAAATAGAAAAAAGCTATGAAATATCATGGAGCTTGGAGCTAGTGATGGGCTTTCACTGTTAATAGGACACATCAAAGGGGTAGGGTGACAGCACAAATTTGCGCCTAAGCTCTCTATCAACAAAATTAAATCATAGATTTCATAAAGAAGACATTTTATGCAGTAGATAAGATACAAGGGTTGTGTGTGTTTTGAACAACATAGTTACATTAGTGAAATGTATTATCTGATAGTTTAGCCAATTAGGTTAAATATTTCATTTTAATCAATATCACTCATGTTTTAGTGAAATTGGAAGAAACCTGTATTTTAGAACTAAATGTATTTGGTTTACAATTTCAACTAGTTCATTCACAGTTCTATAAGCTTGTGCCAGTCATATGACCTTTGTTAGTCTTTTCTCATTTGCAATAAAGATATACACAAATGTTCTGTCATGGGAAGGTTGTGAAGATAAAATGTTTATCAATCTAATTGTACTATATTTAATACTTTTCTCTATCCTCTAGGATAATGTGGTATTTAGCTAAAATGCAAACAAATTAATTCTCTGTGAATAATTCTAAGTGGGGCACATATTGAAGAATAGTTAATACAGGTAATATTAGCATCAGTCAGCTTCTACCAAATACACGTGGAGAATAAAATAGCTACTAAAAATACATACCAAACATAGACAAACACACATCCATAGCCTAAAATATCCTCTGTTAAATGTCAGTCTCATATGTTTGATTCTTTACCATTATCACTGATGTTCCTATTCACATTTTCTTAAGGTTGAATTGAGAGATCTATTAAATTCTATAATCTCAAAGTAACTTTACCTAATTACATTGCAATTAGATAGAAAAACTATTTCTAGAGTATATTTCTGGTCATAAATAATAGTTCTTCGTCTAGAACTATGATGTAACAATTTTTACATAAAGTAGAAAAATTAATCAATAATTCACTTCAGAAATATTCTTTGAGCGGTCAGAGTGATAGTACAGCAGGTGAGGAGGTTACACACAGACAATACAGATTCTATTTCCAGAATTCCATATGGCCCCTTGGGCCCTGCCAAGAGTGATTCCTGAGTGCAGAGACAGAAATAAGCCCTGAGCACAGCCTGGTGTGGTCTAAAAAGAAAACAAAAGAAATAAAAACCCAGAAATATTCTTAGATCCTAAGACTGGAGGTTAAATTGACTAATTGATTGTATTTCCTCAACTCCTACCTGTATATCTCCCTTCAGGTTCAAGTGAAAATGAAAAAA
>PVKC010039223.1:0-12580 GCA_004027635.1 Crocidura indochinensis | reverse complement strand
ACACTGGAGTGATAGTATAGTAGGTTGGGTCTTGGCATGCAGCTAATGTGAGTTTGTCCCCTTGTATCCCACATGCAACCCCAACATCACCAGGAATGATTTTTGAGTACAGAGCAGCAAGTTGTAACCCCTGAGCATTGGTAGGTGCAGCCACCGAACAACCACACAACAACAACAACAACAACAACAACAACAACAACAATAAGATGAAGTTATTTGATGTGAAATAAAATGCTTGGAATGTGAGGAGAAAGAGATCAGGAATTGAAAGATAATTATCAGAGCTAATTAACAAGTTAATTATCAGAGGCTTTCACTCAGGGTTAGAACGTGAATTATTAAAGTGAGCAAGCTGGCTTAAAACATTAAATCTATTTCCAAATTCAGTGAAAGTGATGGTGGTCATGAAAAAGGGTAAATGATAGGAAAAATGAATTGAGGGTCTTTTAAAGGGAAAAACAGAAATGGTGCTTAGAGTCAAAGACCAAGTCTGATAATGAAAGATACAAAAAGAGAGTTCATTTGGCTAGCTGAGGTCCAAGTGTCACCCAATTTAAGGAGTCTTGAAAAGGACCCCAAATCAAAACTTCAAGCAGTTTATTTAGAAATCACAAGCATCAATAGTACAATAATTTCATTGTATAGATGTCTTGATTCTTCACTGATTTCTCTGACTCCACTTTGGTTGTCTAGGAATACTCTGATTCAAACTCTGACTGTCAAGGGATACTCTGATTTGAACCTTGGTTGTCTAGGGATACTTTGAATAGAACCTTGGTTGTCGAGGGATAGTATGATTCAAACTTTGGTTGTCAAGGGAGCTTTTGGTTGTCAAGGGAACCTTATGAGAGAGAATATTCTAAGCCCATTACATCCCTAGTTCCTCAAAGTTGGAGGACATGAACTTTGGTTTTATTTCTGAATTAACTCTACCAGTCTCAAGAACTACTTCACTGGGGTAAGTGATTGAACCAAGAGACTTAATTTTAAGAAAATGTGTCTATTGAAGATTATATTACTCTGCTTTTCACACTTTTCTCAGACATGTCTTTGTTTTATATGCATATATTAGTATAGATATATTCTAGGTAAAAAAAATTAGGATAACTTATACGCAGAACTAGATTCAACTGAGTCTATTCTGTCCCTTTTTTTTTTTTTTTTTTGCTGACACCAATAGTTCACTCTCTAATCTCTTTATAGAAACACATACTAAATTTTATGTCTGGGGAGTTGTTCTTATTTCTAATTTGTTTTATATTTTTGATCCTTTTAAATTACTGCTACAATTTAAGGTTTATAACTCTAAGCTCTTCAGTCTCATCTCACCTTTCCTTTATCACTATCTATACTTGCCCATCCACAGTCTCATGCTTCTGAATAATTAATATTTATTTTGGAGCTACATTCAATTTTGCTTGAATGTGTGACCATTTCTCAGATCATAGGAATGAAAAATATGTGTTTAAAAGTGCACTAGGGAGCCAGAAAGATAGAATAGATGATAAGACACTTAACTGATCTTGAATGCAGCCAACTCAAGCTCAATATCTGTCAATGCAGCTGATTTCCTGACAAATGCCAGGAGTAATTCCTAAGCACAGAGCCAGGAGTAAGCCCTCAACATTCAGCCACCACAAAAAAGACACAGGGCGGAGGGGAAGATATGATCCTCAGACCATTAGTTTGATTCACAGATTTAGCTGTCCTGACTGTCAATGTAGACTTTTTAAAAATGTATGCATTCTCATTGTAAATCAGAAAATATGGCTACATTAGTGTTTAAATGTATAGTGTAAGTTAGGGTCTAGAGTTGAAGGACAGATCTCACAACTGGAGTAAAGCTACATACTTTAATACTGTCTGCCAACAGTCCCCTAGCTGGCTGGCAGGGTCACCTCTAGGAGGAGACAAACTCTGCCCAAGGTCACTATGAGAATTATTTAGGGAAGGAATATAAGAAGCTCTAGCTTTTTGATGATTTTTAAAATAATTGACTATGGGTCTCAGGATACCTTCCTACTGCTTCTTTGTGTCCTTCCCTGATAGGCTACCTGGTAGTCTGGGGCAATGTTAAAGGAAATAGGCTTGAGGAAGCATATTATGTGCTTATACATGTGGTCCTTACAAATGGCTTCCCTCCTTGTTCATAACAGAACAGAAACCTGCCATTTGGCCTTTACAAAACCACTTCCCGCCTCACCCAGAACTCCACAGCGTTGACATAAGCAACATCAAAGCACCACCAAAAACACAGCAGACCCATGACTTCCATCACTGTCCTGTATCAGCTCTGGTGGAATCTTCCTTTACCTTCTTCTCCCATTGTTTCTTGATCAGAAGTTGTGCTTTTACTTAAAACATTATCTCATTTTATAACCAATAAGATGTCCTTAGACCCTCCTTTCACCCTTGTATTATTTCCAGACAACCTCATTCCCCTAACTTCATCCTCCATCCCCCATCCCCTAATGGTGGTATTTTCAGATTTACAGCCCATGCACAGGGCTTATCATCAATTGGAATTGCCCATATTTTGGGTTCATATTTCTGGATACCATAACTGAGTAAGATGATCTGGTTATTTTAACAAAGAGCAGAGTGGGTTTTTTATTTCTGTAATTCATTGGAAAGTATTTGCAGGATAGGAAAAGTTATGGCAATGGTGAAGGAAAGAAACACTGCAGAAACATAAAACTAATCTTACTTTGAGACAGTGTATTGGAATTATTTTAGCCATACTAGTCATTGACTGGAGTCTGGGATTGGCCAATTGGTATAACATTAATGATCAAAGAGTTGCTGCTTCGCACAAGACTTCTCTGAAGAAGACAGATAAGAACAGCTAACAACAAACACTCGAAAGCAATTTTTAATTTCAAAATGTTATGAACACTGGATGAGCTAAACAAAAAAACATCTCTGAGATGTTTATGATCCTTGGTATAGATAGATAAACATGTTCGAGGGGTCCATTGAGATAGTGAAGGGGTTCAAATTCTTGTTTTGCATCCAGCCAACTCTACCATAACCCCAACACTGCAAATGATTGTGTTGACATGGAAAGCATATCACATATTCTCTCCAAAATCGCAAAGTTCTTTTATATCAATTTACATGAACGTAGAGTAGTTCATACTAACTGATTCCTTTGCTAGCCTCTCCTTTCTCTCCAACCACACTGACTTCCTATTTCCTACAAACACCAAGCATATTGTTACAGGACTTTATCCCTTAACATATTTGTTATCTGGAACACCATAGGCAGGGCCTAATCTCTCTGTCATGTGTTTTCTGCCCAAGATCACTTTAAGGAGCATATTGTACTTGGCCACTTTAATTAAAGTAAGATTTCCCCCTCATTTGTCTGAATAAATCTATTCCATTTTTCTGATTCATTTTTTTTTTACCCACAACATTCTTCAGTTTTGCTTTCCATGCAATATCATCATGAGGATGGAGAATTTTTATAACTGTTTTCTCAGAAAATTGGACATTGTCAGATATGAAGAGCTGCCTAAAAAACAGAAGTTGAATACAAATTTCATCTTTGACATCATTGCATGAGTCATAATTGGTAAACAAGCCCGATACCTAAAGCTTAATTTTTGTGCACAAAGACATAGTTTTGGCATCAGAATTCAACTGGAGATTTGGTCTCACCTCTGATTATCTGGATGACCTTGTGAAAGTCACTTAAGTTCCTGATTCTTAGCATCTATTTAGACAGAGGCAAACCCATCAAGGGTGTGCTAATTGGATTTTTTTTTTAGGAGAAACTGATCCCCATAAGGGAAATGCAGACTCTGCTTAATGCCCTCTGTCCATTTCTGCTAGTTGCTTTGGCTCTTGTGTGATATTTGTGATTGATGAGTTTCTTTCTTTCTGTGACAGTGTTTGTTTTTTTTTTCCCCTAGGAGAAAGAACCAGTATTGGGGCCAAGTTGCTCACAATATCATTATGATTTTATTATAGTCCCGCTTCTAGAAATCCATAACTTGGTTTCCGATTAGCCCATTACTCAAGCCAGACAGTGGGAAGACAATCACTTCAGTTGTGGGACATTTTTAGCATCGCCTGGCTGCTGCCAAAGCCTGTTGAAAGTGTTGGAAATAAGGGAGTTAAGTGAGGTGACCAGCGTGAAAGGTGGTTTTTATTCCCTGTGCATCTTGTGAGATTAGAGTCCCCTTAAAAGGGAGAGGCATAAAGCCCATTAACATTTGGAGGATAAACGCACACATACCGAGAGGTAAATACGCCTATTAGAGGCTGAAGCATGTATCAATTTCCTGGAAATCTCACCCAGGCAAACGCTAATGTTGTTACCTTGCAAAGATCCTAGTGGGACCTCGAATTGATGGGTTTTCATTTAAGAAATGTTAGAAGAAAATAAATTAGCAGCCTTTATCATGGCATTAATGTGATGAAAAAATTGCTATAAAAATCAGAACCAAATGCCTCTGATATTTCTGTGCATGAGCGTATCAGCCCAGAAACAGGACACTAGATAAAGGATATTATCTTCTTATTTTTTTTATCAATTTATATGTGCATGTAGGAAAAGCCAAGAGAACATCACACGTCTTTATTACTGCTGCTTGACAAAGTTAGCCAACTTGGGGTAGAGAGAGAGACAGAGACAGAGAGATTTCATAATAAGTAAAAAAGATTTTTACTACTTTACATATTTAAAGATAGAAATCTGCCGTACTTGGAATGGACACTTGTCTTGCAAGCAGCTGACCTGGGTTCAAACGCTAGTACCAGATACCTCTGAGTCCTGCCAGGAGTGATCTCTAAATGCAGAACCAAGAATAATCCCTGAGCACCTCCAGGTGTGGCCCCTAATTTCTTCTAAACAAACAAACAAACACTCTTCAAATTGTGGAGGAAGGATTCCTCCCACGTTTTTTGCTATGGGACCCAGATTATCACCTGGTCTTGCATCTCTCTGTATCTGGATCTTAATCCTAACTTCTTGTCTAACTTTTCTATAGGGAAACTAATCAGCTTGCAGTAGAGATCAATCTAGAGTCCACAATAATACAATTTCAGTTTAAGATCTTAGAATTGATACATAAGATGTGGTGGTGGTGGTGTGTGTGTGTGTGTGTGTGTGCATGCATGCATGTAGGAAGAAAGCAAAATTTATTATTTTGCCTTACACACATTCACACACGTATGAATACACACTCCTTACTATGCAACTTTAAGTGATGGTTCTTATTAACCCATTCTCTAGAGGATAAATGTTAAGTTCTGAAAAGTCTAACTGCTCTGTGCCAGTGAGACAATACAGCAGGTAAGGAATTTGCATTGCATATGGACAACCAGGATTTGAACCCAGGCACTATTTATGGTACTTATGGAAACCTGGACATCACAGGAAAAATTCTGAGGCACACAATGATGATGATGAGGCTTCTACTGCTGCTGCTACTACTACTACTACTAAGGAGGAGGAGGCGGAGGAGGAGGAGGAAGGAGGAGGAGGAAGGAGGAGGAGGAAGAGGAGGAAGAAGAAGAAGTAGAAGAGAAGAAGAAGAAGAAGAAGAAGAAGAAGAAGAAGAAGAAGAAGAAGAAGAAGAAGAAGAAGAAGAAGAAGAAGAAGAAGAAGAAGAAGAAGAAGAAGAAGAAGAAGAAGAAGAAGAAGAAGAAGAAGAGAAAATCTCAGCTTTAGGAGTCAGAGATATAGCGCAAAGGGAAAAAAATTTGGATTTCACTCAGCTTATTGAAGTTTAATCCCTGACAATTAATATAGTCCTGTGAACTTTTGCATGTATGAACTCTGAGGAAGAACCAGCAATAACTCTGAGTACCAATGTATGTAGAACCACAAAAAATGATAGCATGTTCAAAGAGATAGAGACAGAAACACACACACAAAATGATTGCAATAAAAACTATGTACCTTTTCTCCCCTAATTAAAATACCATTTTCATGTGTTAAGATATGGGGAGCATGAACTTCTATAAGGAAAAATTATAAATAATTTCAGAACATTCTCTAATTTATGTATTTTCATATTATTATTGTAATACTGAGAATTTACTAGCAAAAGAAAATATTCATTTGCTATTTCAATTAATTGTATAAACAATTGAACTTAGAAATAAATGACTACATGCTAGGGTAATTTTTTTCTGATGCAACATTAGGCATCAAGGTATTTTAAAGTTGTATAAATATGACTTTTGGAGAATGTAATTATTTGAACTTACTCTCCAGGTGAAGGATTAAAATCTGCCCTGCAAAGTCCCATTACTTATGGACTTTAGGGCAGTTTTTTCATTTTTTCTCTGTGATTTCAGCTGTTTAAAACTGTAAGAAATTAAAGCAGTTATGACTTTTTGATGCTGTTTCTTCAGGGTAAATATATTTGTATTGCTTTGTCCAAACCAGAAAACAGCACAATCAAAACTCTATCATGATGTATTGGATAACTCCATGGCAAGTCCTCATTTCTATTAAAGCATTCTGAGTGACAGAGGGAGGATGGAAACAGAATGAAATAGACAAATTCTGCATGTTATTCTCACTTTAGCTACTAATGTGTCTGGTGATATTAGAAAAGTTATAGACTCAACCACACTACTGTTTACTCAAAACATGAAAGTATTATATCTGTCCTTATCATGTAAATGTAGTTTAGCTATAGTCATATCGTCGAGTAAATGATTCATTTACTAGGAGTTTTACGAGAGTTTCATTTTCATTCCTCGTGAAGAGCAACTGCTCTCTACAAGTTTTTCTAAACTAGGGAGTTTCAATGAGGAATTAATGTAATTCTTTCCCCGGGAAGTTTGGAAAGTGACAGAAATGCAGTGAAACCTGTGTTTACAAATTCCCAATAATGCCTACTACAGCATATGTCAGTGTGGAATTTTCTGAAAGCACAATAAAAAAGACACATAACTGTGCTGTCAATGAACACGTAATTTGAAGGGGACCAGCAAAACTTCCTAGGAAAGACTGAGTTCATTAGCTCAAGCAGATCCTGGATCAGTAAATCAAATGTTTTGCTTTAACTCTAATACATTCCATAAGCCATTATGTCATAAGTAACACTTATAACCATTACGTGCAAACATTCCTCAAGAGTATATAGTGGGAAATCCAGGTGTGGTTTTTTTTATATGATTAAGTGTTTAAAAACTTTAATTGAAGATTGATCTCTAAGGATTGCTTTTTATTTACTTTAAGAGCATGTATCACAGAGTTGACATAAGTGGTAGCAAAATTATTTATTTAAAAAAAGAAAAGAAGGAAGATGACAAAAGAAAAAAGAAATGCAGTAAAAAAGCAAATCTGTGAAAATTAATGAATCTCCATTTAGGCCATTAAATCATTAAATTATGTGTCAGAAGAGTTAGTAGTTTTTATTTTTACCTAGCTGTTCTGTCACTTTATTTCTGAATAATTGTCATATAAATTAGTGTGCTCCTATGAGGGTGAAAATATTAAATAAAAATGGAGTTATTTAGGAATTTCAGCCCTATTCCTAATATTGCAGTTTTTGCAGGGTGTGTTTTTAGCTATAAAGTATTCCAGAAGGGTGAGATACCCATATTCACTCCCAAAATGTCCTAATGATGTCACCCGAAATACCATATGCAAGGAGTGTTGGTCAAAGTAATGCCTCTGCAGAGAACCATAGATGAGTAGTGAAGCAGGGCCATAGGTGAAAGCAGTGATTGTGGGTTTCTAAAAGGATTTATTATGCATTTTCCGAGAAGTTTAATATATTGTTGACTAATGTTGACACCCAAACTTCCTGAGGATTATTGCACTCATTTCTGTGCATTTCATAGTGCAATTTTGCTCCTCTGTTTCTTGAAGTGTTGGTTCTCTGTCCTTCGTGCAATTCAGGGTGAGCTGCGATGTTTCGAAATCCAGAGGGTACCAGAGATGCTAGTCAGAGATTCCAAAGCTGTTCCATGCCTAGAGACATCCCTGTGATGGAAGAAAGAGATCTGAGCAACTGCCTTGGGCTGCCAGGTGACAAGAAGATCACAAAGCTTTGTGGTCAAGCATAAATGCTCCTGGCAACTGTGTGAATCTTCCATCACCCGAGGCCCAACATCACAAAGGCAGGTGGACATATTTCTAGGTCAGCTCTGCAATCTCAAGTCAGTCTTGGAGGATTTTAGATGTGGTGCCCATATTCACATATTAGGGTACAGAAACCACCCATTTTTGTACCCGCTCCATGTGTGAGCTTGTAGATTTATGGAGAAAAGAAGGAAGGGCATATGTCCTTTTGTCCCTTTAGTTCATAGATATATTTTGCACAGAATTTTCCCATTAGTTTGCTTAATTTTGTTTATAACTTTGTAAGAGCATTAATTGATATGCAAACTGTGCATATTTAATGAATTTGGATAATTTAATTAATTGATGTGAAAACGTGTCATTTGACTAATCTGAACACATGCAAAATGCTATAACCACAATAAGGATAATTAATGTATCTGGCACCTCTAAAAGTGGCCCAAGTCTTTGGTTTGTTGTGGGAGTGTATAAGATTGTGTGGGAGGGATTCATGCAGGATGAAGAAAGTTAACATGATCTCTAACTTCCTATCAAATGTTTAGGGTACAACCACACCTTTTATTAGATAGAAATATTGTGGTGTACGCTTAATTCTAATTTAGTCACCTTAGTAATCTCTGTGATGTTATAATTTTGCTCCATGATTAATTTTCCACTTTGAACTCGCCCTGCACTATGCCATTCCATTTTCTGCTTCTGTAAGTCAATTTTTGATTAATTATTTTATTTTGGATTGGGGGACACACTGGTAGTGTGCAGTGCTACCTTCTGACTATGTTTTCAGGCACCATAAGGGTGGTTCTGTAAGGATCATGTGTAATGACAGAAATCAAACTATAAGTTACTTATCTATCTCATAAAACTATAATGAAAATGACCTCCATTCTGCAGTGTCTGACAGATTTTACTTAGCATAATGTTTTCAGGTTGACACAATTCCTATAAATGTATGTCCTCTCAGAGTACAATATTTTATACTCATTAAACAGTATGAAATTTCATTACACTGTATACAATATTTTCTTGATTCATCTGTATGTCTCACTCATTGGTGCTGGCTGTTAGGAATAGTGCTTTTATTTAAAATAACTTTATTTAAGCATAATGAGTACAACCATATTTGTAGTTGAGTTTCAGTTATAAAAAAGAACATCCCCCCTTCAGCAGTGCAACCTTCTCACCACCAGTGTTCCCCCATCACCCTTCTCCCCAACCCTCCCTCTATTGGAGACAGGCATTCAATTTCTCTCACTCACTACCATGATAGATGTCAGTGTAATTATTTTTCTAACTGAACTCACCATTCTTTGTGGCAATCTTCATATGGGCCTGTCCTTCCAGCCCTCATCTCTATTGTTTCTGGGTATTGTTACAATAATGTCTTTTGTTTTCTTAAATCATACAGAACAGTGCTTTTTTGAATGTGTCTTCTAGATCGTGTGTGATTACTTTGGATAAACTTCTAGAAGAGTGGAATTGATTGTCTAATATTTTTAGTTTTAGTTTTGAGTCTAAGTTTAAAATTTTTGAGGGATTTAGTTGTTTTCCATGGTACTTGCACCAAATATTTCTATAACTGGGAGATTGTAAAAATTCTGCTGCATTTATTGTAACACAAGTGTTACTTCATGACAAGAATTGAAATTCTTTTGAATTTACACTCCAGTATGGTTTCTAACTTGCTTTCATGTTTACTACTTTAGTTATCCCTAAACTATGTCCCATATTTGTTTACTTAAACTACTGATTCCTACAGACAGCATACTGAATTTCCAAATTCTCTGAATCTGCATTATTATGGCTATCCCTTTGTTTGCATCTGATAATAGGCATGCTAGTATCTATATGATGATGTCATATTGTATAGTTTTTGTATTTCCTGATGATCAATGATGAGGGCATTTTGTCATGTATATTGGTCATTTGAATCTCTTTTCTGGATAAATGTTATTCAGGTTATGTGACCATTTTAAATAAGTCATTTATTTTGCTCTTGCTCTTGAAGGAGACTTTATACTTTGAAAGAGATTCCTTTATTAACTAGATAGTCTGTAAATATTTTCTTCCATTCTCAGCATTATTTTTACTTGATTAGTTGTTTCCTTCACTGGCTGGAATGCATATTCTTAAATGGAAAGAAAATAGAGCTATTATATATTAAATAATTCATCTGGCTTTAGATCTAATTTTTATTATGGGATCCTAGCCTTACAGCTGAGGACATATAGGACATACTGGAGCCTTATCAGAGAGACCTAATTATACTTTGGATATTTTATACCATAGTATTCTTAGGAATAAGCATTACCTTAAATCAATAAAAAGTTTAAAATAAAAATATGGATGAATAAAATTGATAAAAAATTTAAAAATAGACATTGGATCAAATTGTAGATGTCCACAGAAGGGCATCTAGCAAAACAAGTTGCATATGTGTGTTTAAGCTTGTGACTCATTTTGGATGCAAAGAATCCATAGCATCTTAGAAAAAACTTTTTAGAGAATAAAGAATTTCATGTTAGTAAATTTAAAACATAAAGGAAATTTGAACAAAAATAAAATTGCAATAGTTTTGAACCCAATTGTGGAAAAATTTCCTGAAATTCTAAGTGATATTTTCAATCGAACAGTAGAGATTTCATATCATGAAAACTTTCACTGATATTTAAAAAATGTTCTATGTGTGTAGTTCTTTAATATAAAAACAAAACTATAATTATATTGATGGAATAAACTTTTGATTAAAAATTCCTTTGTGTGAGAAATTGTAACCTCAATCCACTCTAATCTCTCCATTGATGGAACAGTAAATTTATTCATGAGCTTAGACTCACATTTTACTTTTAAGCACCTTTCTTTCCTACCAATCTACCCTTCCTTGCCTTTCCAATAACTTTCATGCTGGAGGAAACTGAACAGTGTCACCTACAGGTTTCATCAGTATTCTCTCTCTCTCTCTCTCTCTCTCTCTCTCTTTCTCTCTCTCTCTCTCTCTCTCTCAAGACAAGGTTGGTGATAGAATTGGAACTTGTGGATTTGTGTGTCAGTTTTGAAGAAAATAGTTAACAGCTCTCGTGCTCAACTCCAGCATAATTATCTACCTATGAATTCTTATTGACTCTTTCTACAGAGTCTTCAGTTGCCTAAGTTTATGTAGTCATCTGTTGTTGAGACTAGATAGATAGAAGGACAAGTTGGATAGTTGATAGGACCTTTCAATCCTCTGTAGATAATCCTGCAACTACTCTGTCTCTGTTTTCTCTTCCAAAATGTTCCCTTGAGAAAGTCTATTACAACAAAGACCCTTGGATGTATAAAAGTTTATTCTGTTTAGATTAAGATATTTAAGCATCAGACCAAAGAATGTTGTTGTCCTTCTGATGATGATTACTCATTATAAGCAATGAATATTGTAGATAGAAGGCAGTTAGGGTTTAGTCTATTGGAAAATGAACCCAATTTTTTTCTATCTCATTTCTATCACCTTTCTTAATCCTTGTTGTATCCCTGCTTCAGGTCTGTTCACCAGGGGCCAGTTTCTGGCAATCCATGATTAAAATCCAGTCACTAGGGAGAAAAATCTGGATGCAGGTAAAATACCCATTTAGTACACATGAAATCTGCACAGACAAATTCTATACTTCTTAGTTTTTAATTCCCCAAATGGCATTGAATGACTATTTGTATTTTCTCTTCTTTTTTCCTTTTCTTTCAGTTGAATAGTATACTGAAAAAGTGAATTTATTTGCCATCATTGTTTATTATCTTATTGGTGATCATCTATAGAGATTCCCATGAGTTTGGGTGGCATTATTTCACCTGTGGTCCTTTTAACAATATCAAAATTGGGGCCAGAGCAATAACGCAATAGTAGTGCCTTTGCCTTGCACATGACTGACACAGGATGGATCTAGGTTCAATCTCTGGCCCATATGATCCCCCAAAGCCACAATTGATTCCTGAGTGCATAGCCAGGAGTAACCCCTGAGCATCACCGGTTGTGGCCCACTCCCCAAAAATCTCAAAATTAATTAGTTTTTATATTTAGTGAAACCAAATAGTTTTTATTAAAATAAATAATAAGATATATAAGAACAATGTGAAATTCTGGTTTCTTCTCCAGTGGGAGAAAAAACATCTAAATTATCTCATATTTAAATAAGTTCCAATGGACATTAAACGCAACCTACAAAAACATACTCAAAACATGAAACGTGCTTTGTTCTAATGTTTCATGTTTTCTATTGGTCTCAGAATAACTGCACTCAGTAACGCGTAATAAAAGCTAAATTAAGTCTTTTTATAACTAATAGGAAGTTGGCTTAAATAATTTAGGCTAGAATGCAAATAGTTGGAGGATACTTTATATATTGTCTCTAATTCTTTCTCGGTGAAATGACTCATCCAAGATAACTCCATAAAGAAGAACAATTAGTAAAAGCAGTGAGCTCTCCAGTAATGCAAAATTTTACATCCACAATTATGATCCAAGATCATATATTCAGGACTAAGAACTTAGAGCTCCAT
>PVKC010039222.1:0-12592 GCA_004027635.1 Crocidura indochinensis | reverse complement strand
TTTAATTCTTAAAAGGAACTTCTCTAGGTCATGGTTTTATAACTTGTTCATACTTTCAAATTTGCTATACTAACATTTTGCTCAGTATTTTTGCACATGTATTAATAATGAATAAATTTGCAAATTTCTTATGATTCTCTTTCAAAATTTGGTGTAACAGATACACTGATTAGAAAAAATTACAATAAGTTTTCTGTTTTGGAAGAGGTGGTGCTGAAAGTGGTGCAAAGTGATATGTTTTGAAATCCTATCAGAGGGCCTCAAATAAAAAGGAGACTGGAGGATGGTCAACAAATGAGGCTGGTGAATGGGAGGAGGGAAGTGGAAACTTGCTGAATGGATTGATGTTGAAACATTGTATGCCTGAAACCCAGTCATAAATAGCATTGCAATTTCATGGTGACTAAATAAAAAATTCATTACTAAATAAAAAATAAATCTTCTGTTTTATGAAATGGTTCTTGTGAAAATGATATTTTTCTTCATATTTCTTGAAACTATGAAATTATACTTTCTGAATAGATGCTTTCTACAGAAATAGATATTTTGTTATTTATCAGTAATTAAGCATTCAGCTCCCTTTATACAATTGCAACAGAGGTTTTATTTGTCTACCTCTTCATGTCTTCATGTGTTAATTTTGTCAATGAGGGAAAAAAGATAAAAGAATATTATAGGCAAGACAAGAAACAAAAATAAAATGCAAATTTTTCTCATATTCCATTTTATGTACCTAAGAAAATTTTAAAACAAAAATCTAACTATTGCTTTTTGTAAAATAAAAAGTAGGCTTTCATATTGATAAAAGTATATGTAAAAATTAAAAATAGCAAGCCAATTTCAATAATATACAACATTAAGGTTAGAAATTGAAATGGAAAATTTATTTTACATAAGAAATGATATTCACCCTAGTAAAATAGATTAAAACAGAAAAGTAGCCTACAACTAAAAGCTATAGAAAAAAACTCAGATAATTTTAGACAATTTTAATCTCTATAATGAAAGAAACGCTTAAATAATATGTAGTGTCTGTCACAATAAATAAGTGCATTAGTAAAATGCCAAAATGTAAAATTCTCCCATGGTTATCAGTAACAAGAGGTCAGTGTGTCAGAGTTCTTAGCCAGTATATTTAAATCAAGACAAAAAGAATAAGGATTATTAATTGAAAAATACATTTAATTATAACATAATCTGATGATGTTTTTACTTTTGTACTTAGACACCAAGATTTACACTCTCCTTAACTTTACTTTTCATGCCTTCAGAATTCCAATGCCATGCCCCTCACCAGACAGCTCACTTACACCCACCAATGCTCCAAAATCTTTCCCAGGTGGCCTCTCATGTACACTCAATTCCTTATTCATATATTTACAGTTCGCATTACTTTGACCACGTATTTTTCCCTTGCTATGTTTCTCGAAACCCCATATATGAGATATATTTTTGTCACTTATCATGGATGTGGTGACAACTATGACCATTTTAATAAATAGATTCCATGTACATCCATGCATAGGAAAATTTCATGACTTCATCTTTCCTGATGGCTGCATAATATTCCATTGTGTATATATAGCACAGTTTCTTTAGCTATTCATCTGTTGAAGAGAATCTTGTTGTTTCCAGCTTCTGGCTATTATAAATATCACGGCAATGAATATATGTGTGAGAATGTTTTTTTATTGTAGTTTTGTGTTCCTAGGGTATATCCCTAGGAGTGGTATAGCTGGATCATAAGGTATCTCAATTTCCAATTTTTTGAGGAATCCCCAAATTGTTTTCCATTAAGGCTGGACTAGACAGCATTCCCACCAGTAGTGAATGAGAGTTCCTTTCACTCCACATCCCAGCCAGCATCAACTGTTCATATTCTTTGTGATTTGTGCCAATCTCTGTGGTGTGAGATGTACCTCATTGTTTTATTATTATTATTATTATTATTATTATTATTATTATTATTATTATTATTATTTTGGTTTTGGGGCCACACCCAGTAACGCTCAGGGGTTACTACTGGCTATGCGCTCAGAAGTCGCTCCTGGCTTGGGGGACCATATGGGAACCGGGGGACCATATGGGAACCGGGGGATCGAACCTCGGTCCGTCCTAGGCTAGCGCAGGCAGGCAAGGCAGGCACCTTACCACCAGCGCCACCTCCCGGCCCCCTCATTGTTGTTTTAATTTGCATCTCCCTGATAATTATGATATGAAGCATTTTAATGTGTCTTTTGACCATTTGTATTTCTTCTTTGAGAACTGTCTGTTCATTTCTTCTCCCCATTTTTGATGGGGTTAGATGTTTTTTTCTTGTTAAGTTCTGTCAATACCTTGTGTATTTTCAATATTAGCCCCTTTTCTGACTGGTATTGAGTCAATAGTTTCTCCCATTCTGTGGGTGGTTTTTGTATCCTGACACTATTTCCTTTAAGGTGCAGAAGCTTCTCAGCATAATATAGTCCCATCAATTTACCTCTGCTTCCACTTGTTTGGAGAGTGTGGTTTCCTTCTTGAAGATGCCTTTAGCCTCAATGTCACGAAGTGTTTACCTATGTGTTGTTCTATATACCTTGTAGTTTTAGGTCTGATATCAAGGTCTTTAATCCATTTGGATTTGACCTTTGTGCTTGGTGTTAGGTGGAGGTCCTTGTTCCCCTTTTTGTATGTGACTGACAAGTTATGCCAACACAACTTGAAGAGGCTTTCCTTGCTCCATTTTGCATTTCTTGCCCCTATCGTAAATTAATTTATTGTATATTTGTGGCACATTCTATGAAGACTCCTCAAGTCTATTCCATGGATCAGAGGGTCTGTCTTTATTCTAGTATCATGCTGTTTTATTTTATTTTCTTTATAACCAACACCAGAGTTGTCCTCCCTCCACCTCTCTTCCCAGCATGCATTTCATACCTCCCCCCTCTGTTCCCTGGATTGCTAGTATTACCTTGCTGTTTTAATGACTATAGCTTTATAATACAATTTAAAGTTGGGGAAATTGATGCCTCCCATATTCCTTTTCCAAAGCATTGTTCTAGCAATTCATGGGTGCTTATTGTTCCAAATAATGCACCTAAGGATATATATATATAATAAAATATGTGTTAAACTTTAAGAAACATTGAATATTTTATCTATATTAGGTATGTAATTAAGTATGTAATAATAAAGCTACAATATATTTTAGATTTCATGCTCATTTTATAAAAAGCATCTCCCAAGTGACCTAAAGATTTTATACAATACACATACTTCAACAGTTTATATATAATAGTATATATTTATATAATAGTATATAATTATAGCTTTATAATTATATATAATAGTAAGTAATAATTCCAATACTCAGATCAGCAAGGAATAATGTAGGTCTGCGATTCATAATCCTCTTGAACATGGAAGGAAATGTAAGAGTATTTACCATTTCATAAAACTATATTTTGTTTCCTTTATAATAGTTCCTTGATAAATTGATGTCATAAAGGAGTGTTTTTATGAATATAGAGAAATGACAAAATTCATACAATATGTTCAATATATACTTTAAAATTTTAAATAATTCAAATAACTTTTAATAACATGCTGGATAAGTAGTGACAAACACTTATAGTTAACAATTGTAATGCAGTTCAAGGTTAGTTTCTTTTAGACTGGAGAAATCATTTAGGGTTTAATTTGTTTGCCTTGCATGAGGGTGATTCTAGTTCAACTCTCCAGCACCACATCTGGTTCACCAAACACAGTCAAAAGGACTCCTGAACATAGAGTCAGAAATACGTTCAAATAAATACATTATTTATATATATGTTTATGCCTTTCTTTTAATAACTTTGATAAAATGCATTTGATATGACATTATATAAATGTATAGCATACATCATGTCAACTGATACACTTATGTACTTTACTATGAATTTTATTGTAGTGATAATGAGCACACCTATAAGACACTTAATTAGCATATATTTTACTGGAATAAATTTTTAGCAAGTGTGATATAGTTATGATTATCTATAACAGTATAGAATGCAGTGATATAAAAGTTATACTAGTGAATATTTCTTAATTACTATGTTATATTGTTTATGCTGCATAGCAGCTTATTTTCAAATTGTATTATCTGCAGAAATATTCTTGTGATTTTGTTTAGAGAAGCTTATGAAAATAAACTTGGGCATTATAGACTTATCCATAATGCTTCAATAATAATACAAAACAGGTGGAGATGTGGGTATCACTGCCCTTAACTTCTTATTTATCCCACCTGAATGATCAGAACTGCCCACACCTGGAATGGGCGGGGAGAGAAGGCTGTTTGGAGGGACAGAGGGATTAAGAAGGAGAGTGGAGAGAGAGAAGTGTGGCAGATGCAAGAATTAACAGCGAGATTCAACAAAGAGATTCAGTTTCTGATTCAGTATCAGCAATTCAGCATCAGATTCCGCATCAGCAGTTGAGCCTCAGCAAAGAAGCAGGAGTAGTAGCATTAGCAAGGAGAATTAGTCAGCAAGGAAGCCTGAAAAAAGTAGCTGAAAGGGAGACAGAGGCCGAGAGGGCCAGGAGTAGAGCACTAGCTGCTAGAAAAAGGCTTTACTAGCTGCTAGAAAAAGGCTTAGCATAGAAACCACGTGAGGGAATGTATATGTTAGGTTAGGACCATGAAACAAAGCGGCCTGACTCCTGACACTTCATCTGACTGCTTTGTGAGTCTCTTCACTCTCACCCTGCAACCTTCAGACCCTAGGCCATAGGGACTGCAGGAGCTTGGCCAAGCCGAGAAGGCCTCACCATCCCTATACTAGGACTCTTTTAATTTATATTAAAACAACAATAATGAGCACATCTACAAGTCATTTAATTATCATATATTTTACTGAACTACATCAATTTTAGTAAGTTTGATATTATTAAAATTATCTATAAAGACATAGAATGCAGTGATAAAAATAATCAAGGATATATAAAATGTGAAAGAAATTAAACAAGGGGATACTTAGCTTTATAACACTTCTATTTCTTCAATAATTTCAAATAAATATTATTTTAGGGATCAGGATTAAAAGATCTGAAAAGTTCTTCTGTATATTTTGAAAAAGACTATTGTACAATTTTAAACATTGTACTACAAGATATGCATACTAATTGACTTGATATTTCTTTGACTTAAAATATAGTTGTGCAAAACAGAATGTAATAAATAAGAACTTAGATTCTTGCTGTTGTGAACTATCAGGGAGCATTTTTAATCTTTTTTGTCTTAACAGCTAAAAACTGGAAATAATGAGTACATACTATAACATTCAATTTGTATGCATTTATAGAAAATGTATAGAGATCTGTATGAGAGAGTTCGGTACTCCCTTAGCTATAATAATAAATAAAAGTTGTATGGATTTTAGAAAACAAAAAAAATGAAATATGTTTATCTTGATAACCAAGATATATATTTATATATCATAGACATATGTAAAAAGCTCATCAAATTGTGTACTACCAAACTCTGCATTTATATTAATTGTACCTCAGCAAAGTTATTTTTAAAGTGCAAATAGGTAAGTTTTGACTTTTCCCTTTCGTAATCATTAATTTTACAAAATGAAAGTGAAAAAAAGTAATATTAACCTTGTAGAACACTATGTTTTCATTTCGATTATCTGATACACTGAGAAACTTCATTGATATAACATAACTCAATAAATAATTTGTATTACTACACACTAGATATAGCCAAATGTTATTTGACTGAATCTCAGTTTATCTACTGTTTCTATAAGAAGGGATTTCATATGTTCATTTGGCAAGTGAGATAACAGAGGTTCAAAAAATGATTAAATTACCAGTTACACAGTTCACATTTGGCAATGTGAACTCAGATTGGCAATAATAGCTCACATTTTAATATAAAACTGCCCACCATTAGCAGGTGGGCAGCAAATCTCTTCTGATTTCCCTGTCTTTTCCATAAGAATTGATGTCCTATATCTCAAAATTATTACTTGGAAGTAATTTAACATTTAGAATTTCTCCAACAAACTGTAACATAGGCACTGTTCTCCTATGTAAAACAACTTTAAACTTGGTTATTATTAACACATCATAGTGAAAAATACTAAAGATATTACTGTTTCTATTGGTTTGCACTTCAAATAGCAGTGCTTCCTACTTGCCACACCACACCACCACCAGACTACCAGGATCTTTTTATTGTTACCCACAGACACTTAACCCTGACCTATAGCATCTTCAAGTCACAGTTCTATTCATTCTAATGGTTGGTTTTCAAAACAGATTTTCTAAATATCTTGCATTTTTTCTTTATACTTTGCATATGCGTGAGAACATCTGGTACTTGTAAAAAAATATTGCAATGGCCCAAAGTTTAAGTTTCTATCATTTTCACAAAATATTTCTATGGCCCAAAGTTTTAAGCAATACAATTTTAGTACAGTCTTTATTCATGGCCAGAAGAAAAAACAGAGTTTAAGGTGCCTGCCTTGCACATTATTGACCTTAGGTCAGTCCCTTTACATTATATAATCCACCAAGTTCCACCAGAACTGATCCTTGAGCATGGAGCCAAGCGTCAGTCATGGCTCAATCTCCATAGAAAAATCCCTAAACCCCCCCAAAGAAAATATTTTGACTTAGACCCATAATTCATATTCTCTTTCATCCAAAACTGAGTAAAGAGATAACAAATAAAACTGGCCTCTATCTCTGTCATCCTACACCAGATTGTAGCCTCCCCCAAAGTTTCTTTTTGCTCTATTTTTGTTTACTAGTGTTATGGGTGATGGCACACTTCTCTGTGTTATTTAGCAGTGGTTGCATTCTCGGTTGTAGTTCTAGGTCAAGATCATAAACTTTAGTTGCAGTGTTTGCACACATTTGGTTTTAGCTCCAGGTTATCACAAAGAGCAGAGCTGCCCCATCATATATTCCATGTGGAGTGATGCTGTAAATAATCTCATAAAGGTATCTGTTAAAATTATTTTCCTAAAATTGTTTCATAGATCCCAATAATCATTCTTAACAAATAACCCACTCATAGGAGAAATTCTATTTTCTGGGCATTTTCTCATGTATATGAACAATATTCATTATTCTGTCAAAAGGCAGAAATCTATCTTAAAAGAACAAATGTATCAGTGTTGTAAATCCCAGGGAAATCAGGGTTGGGGAAGTGCTCCTGATCTGCATAAAGTCAACAATAATGCCCTAATAGTCTCAGTAAGTGAGTCACAGTGATGAACCCTGAGCTCACAGTCTGCATGGAGCAGAATATACTCCCGGTCACACAAATTTTCAAAGTTGTGCTTTGCAAGCTCATCAAAAGCCAAGGAGAAATGAATTCTGAACTTCCAATGGGGTGCTATATCCATATTTTTATACCAAAGTATAAGACTTTCCAGGAGCAGAGGGGTGGTGAGGAAGACAATATTTTATTCATAGAAAAGATGTTTTAAAAATGAACTTGCAGTTCTTCACAGAGATGAGAAAACCAATCCAGTCAAAGAAATAAATACCTGCATGGAAAGAACAAGCAACAGAAGAATAGAGTATCATCAAGTAAAAGAAAAGGAGATTACATATCCAGAGTAGAGATGTGGGCCACTCCTAAAATAGAGAACCCTGTCTTCTCTGGAAAGAAGATTACATTGAGTTCTCCTTCGAGTTACTTCAATTTGGGTTTTCTGTATTGTTAAAAGTCCATGCCAGTGAAATGAAATTGGTTGGTCTCTTATTGTGTCATCAGTCTCAGGAATGCCTTTCTGTCTGTACATTGTCTCTAGAAGGAGTTGGGAATGTGTCAGAGAGCTGACGTTTTATGGTTTGAGCTGAATGCGGGATATATCCTTTTAAGAACATATTTTGTCTCTCAATCATTTCTGGACTGTGTAGCTTCCTGAGGTTCATTGCTGAAGGGTGCCCTTTACCTGATTGTCTACCTCAGCAGGAAA
The DNA here is from genome assembly GCA_004027635.1 of Crocidura indochinensis. NCBI lineage: Eukaryota > Metazoa > Chordata > Mammalia > Eulipotyphla > Soricidae > Crocidura > Crocidura indochinensis. Next base: position 4,628 of record PVKC010039222.1, on the reverse strand, counting down.
CATTTATATTACAAGAGCAACTGTAAATCAGTGTTACTTTGAAACTAGGTAGTAACTAATATTCTTCACTCATTCAATTATTTACCCAACAAATAATAGAACATCTAACAAGTGAACAAGTTATATATAGCTCCTGCTCTCAAAGTATGTATGGCCTTGGGCATGCAATTGATGAAATAACTACTGGTCTAACAGTTACTCAAAATGCTAGTGAAAAGGTAGGATCCTGATCTGGAGCAATAGGACAGTGAGTAGGGCTTTTACCTTTAGTGTGGCCAACCTGGGTTTGAACTCAAGCACCCCATGTGGTTTCCCAGGCCCTGTCAATAGTGATTCCAGAGCACAGAGCTAAGAGTCAGCCTTGAGCACTTTGGGGTGTTGCTCAAAAACAACAACAACAACAACAACAAACTAAGGTAGGATCTTAAATCACACTCCTATCTACTTAGTTAAACATCCCTAAAGGTGGCTCTCAGGAATCAAGAGATAATGTATATATTGATAAGCTCTTTCTATAAAGGATAAAAACACATTAACAGGTGATAAATTTATAAGACATCAACAATATATTATCAATAATTCTTTATAGCTGAATTATAATTTGGTAACCTTCTGGTATATCATACACATATATTTTCTTCAAATGTGATAACTGAGGTCCAGAAAGTTGTTTGTCAGAAGAAAGCCTATGGAAGTATTCACTAAAGAAAAGTAAATCTCCTCTTTATCTTAGCTTGAACATATAATATATTACCTTCAATGGTATGGCTTTGAGAGTGAGAACACATTAATAATAATTATACCTTGCTAGGACAAATTTAAATTTCCTAGGCAATACAAAAGTTCTGTGATCACCATACCAAATTTTCAAATAATGGTTCAGAATTATATATTTGTGAGTAATCTATCACCAAATGTTTTCTTTCATTTAGAACTAATTTCTTATAATGTACAACCTTTTATAAGAAAATCCCGTGATGACTCCTATCCACTTGAATTTACTAAAATTTTCTTTCCCCAACTTATAGCTAAAGACAAATATAACACTCACCTCTTTACACTAAGGCTTAAGTTACACCAAGGATAGATACCAGTAGAGCAAGAAGACTGAGAAATATGTCACCATGAGATCATACTAGATCCAAATAGCAACAAAACACAGAAGTAACCAAAGGTTCCCATGTTGGTGCCATAGAACATGTGTATATTAATAGCCAAACAACAATTCCAAGAGTTTCTGTGTGAGAAATATTGGAACATTAAGAAACTAAGGTTGGGGGGCCCAGGAGATAGCATGGAGGTAAGGCGTTTGCCTTTCATGCAAAAGGCCATCGGTTCGAATCCCGGTGCCCCATATGGTCCCCCGTGCCTGCCAGGAGCAATTTCTGAGCATGGAGCCAGGAGTAACCCCTGAGCACTGCCAGGTGTGACCCAAAAACCAAAAAAAAAAAAAAAGAAACTAAGGTTGGAAACTACAGAGTTGATGGTTGGGCCAAAACAGCTGAATGATTCAAATCCAAGGGAAAAGAAATAACAAGTTGAAATTCCACCAACAACCTTATGAATCTCCACTGGCACAGTGCTTGGCAGGGTCCAAGTGTGGCATTAGTAGCAGGAAAATAATCTGTTGACCAAAGCAGAGAAGTATTCCCCCAAAATTCCAGGCCAAATTAACAAGAACACAACTGCTTTCTCTAGATTAGGGACAATATTCTTTCTATAGAGCATATGAGCATAGTGGTTCATTCAGACTTCAGAAAATAAGGGAAGATGGTTATTTTGTACATGGTCACCTAGTCTCAGGGACGACTGCAATGAGTACAGGGAACTATAATAATCAAGGTAGTATTCAGGAAAGGTTTATCAGTGACTGGAGGTAGCCCCACAGTGTAACTAGCTGACAGAGAAGTATGGTTGCTACCCCAAACTTCACCAGAATAGACCCTCACCCTATTCCTCAAGGAGTGTCAGACACAAAGTAGAGCACAGAGGTCCACCCAAATTATGGATGAAGAAAAATTCCCAAGTACACAAGAGCTCTCTCACCACTCAGATGAGGCATCAAAGTGCCAATAGTAAGGACAATTAAGGAACTTAGTGACACTGCACACACATACAATGCCATTCCCCCCAAATTAAGTAAAATTATGAGAGACAGCATGAGAAGTACAATCAGAAGTCACTGAATTAAAGAGCATGGTAGTTGAATAAAATATTTATTAGCTGGATTCAGCAGGACAATGATGGAAGCCAATAAACAACTCAGTGTGTTGGGTTTAAGATATATGAGCTCATCAATAAATATCAAAAATTAAAATTAAGAACTATAGGATAATGTTAAGAATAGTCAAATCTTAAAGTTCCAAAGAAGAGAAAAGAAAAATCAGGAAGAATAATTGTTTGAAGAAATTAGAGTTGAGAGTTTTCTGAATGAGGTTTGAGTTCTATATCCAGATCCAAGAAGCTCAAATGGGTTTCTATCTATAAAAATAAACTGAAGCAAATTCCAACCAGTACTAGAATTACAAATCCAAATATAGAATTTGAAGGACAATGAGATAAAAGAATTATACAAATAAAGGGACCTAGTAAGAACCACACTTGATCTTTTGAAACTATAGATCAGAGTGCATAGTTGTACCTAGCCAACAGATTAGTTGAAAGATAAATTCCAACTAGAATACTTTATTCATACTTATTTAAAAAATGAATGTGTCACAAGCTTTATGAATGAACTTTATGATCATTAATCAAGTTTTGCAAGACTGGGACCAGAGCGATAGCATGGTGGTAGAGCATTTGCTTTGCATGCAGCTGACCCAGGATGGACCTGAGTTTGATACTGGCATCCCATATGGTTCCCCCAAGCTGGGAGCGATTCCTGAACACATAGGAGTAATCTCTGAGCGACAATGGGGGTGGGCCGAAAACCAAAAAATTCTTAAAAAGTTTTGCAAGACTAAACTTAAAAATGATAGAAAGCCTAAATGGTGGTGGTGGTGGTGGTGGTGGTAGTAGTAAGATACTAAAAAATATAAAATGAGGAAAAGGATAAGAGGGAGAATAGAATCCTGTCAATGCACACAAAGTTTACCTGATCGGAATGGTAGGAAATGTGAGTTTAGAGCCTCAGAGTTAATTACACAACAATCTCATTTTTTTCATTGTGGTGCTATTGACAATAGCCAAGACCTGGAAAAAACCAAAGTTCCTAAATTAGATGAGTGAATAAGAAGTTGTCGTATATTTACACAGGTAATTCTTCTTGACCCTAAAAAGGATCAAATCTAGGAGTTTGCTGTAATTTTGGCAGAACTATGATATCATTTGGAATGAAGTGAATCAAAGGGAAAACAAATACCAAATAATCTCATACAATTATACTTTATTTGTATGTGAAGTACAAAGAAAAGTGACCAGAAGTCGTAGACAATGAAGAACAAGAATCCAATCAGTGACCAACAATTGTAGACTTTGAAGAATATGCCTCTAGAACTGTTTTTTAAATGATGGAATGATAATTGAAGGGGGACCTAGAAACAGTATTGTGAGAAAGCTGAGTTTTGACTGGTGGGAGAGAAAAAGCAATATTATCATCCTACAAAATTAATACTAACACTATTGAAAATCATAATGTCTAAATTGAATTTATACTAATGAATTTGATCATAAAAGAAATTTCTGGACTACAGAGTTTGAATTGTATGATGCTGACACAGGTTTGATACCCAGTATCACATATAGTATCCTGAGTATGTATAAAAGTTTTCTTGAGCAAAGAATCAAGAATAGTAACTGAGCACTGAAGGTGTGGTCATGAAAAATAAAAGAACAGCAATCATACTTAGGTGGCATATGATAATGCTTCTTTAGATTATCAATACTAATAAAACTTGCCATATTAATCTATTCAAATATTTTTGAATTATGAATATATGTAGGAACATTATTAAGGTATCAAACACTTTAGAACAAGAGTCTTTTTTTTTTTGATTCTCTTATTGGCTTCAAATCAGTTTGGCCAAAGTTTGTTTCCTGACTTAAAAATTATTTGTCCTTGAGCAAGTTACTTCACTGCTTTAAAACACTAGTTCTTCAAATCTTAAATAAGACTAATTATTCTATTTTAGGGTTATGTTATAAATTTTAAAAAGCTTTGGCATTGGGGTTAAAAAATGGCACAGTGCATAGGACACTTGCCTTGCAAATGGCCTACCTGTGATCAATCCGCAGGGAATCCTTTATGGTCCATATACTGCCAGGAGTTATTTCTTAGTGCAGAGCCTGAATAATCCCTGATGGCTTCTGGGTGTAGCCCCCCCAAAAGCAAACAAAAAGAACCAAACAAACAAATAATAAAAAGCTTTGGCACCATTGACTGCCACAAATTTGAACATTAAGCCTCCAATCAATATCAAATTATATGACCTCTAAAATTTTTTTTTGGTTTTTGGGTCACACCCGGCAGTGCTCAGGGGTTACTCATGACTCCATGCTCAGAAATTGCTCCTGGCAGGCACGGGGGACCATATGGGGCACCGGGATTCGAACCGATGACCTATTGCATGAAAGGCAAGCGCCTTAACTCCATGCTATCTCCCGGGCCCCTAATTTTTTTTTTTTAAATA
>PVKC010039221.1:0-12595 GCA_004027635.1 Crocidura indochinensis | reverse complement strand
AAATATTCCCTGGAGTCAGAGAGATAGTACAGCAAATAGGGTACTTGCCTTGCATACAGTCAACTCATATTCTATCTCAAGCACCCATATGACCCTCTGCATCCTATAAGGAGTAATCTTTGAGCTCAGAGCCAGGAATAAGTCTTAGCACCACTGGATGTGGCCACTCAAACAAAAATTATTTCCTGAATTCATGAACACCAGTCTTCTAATATCTAGCTTTGCTATTTCTATTGTCTTTTTGTTTTATGCTACAATTCCTCTTCACATGTTGACTAAAGTGATATTCTTTTAAACAATTTATAGATTTAAATAATTTTTAAACATGATTGATTGATTGATTGATTGGTAGCTTTTTGGGCCACACCCAGTGGTGCTCAGGGGTCACTCCTGGCTCCACAATTAGAAATCTCCCCTGACAGGCTGGGGGACCATATGAGATGCCAGGAATTGAACCTTGTCCCTCCCATGTTGACTGCATGCAAGGTAAATTCTTTGGGGGGTAGGGGGTTAGAGTCACACTCGGCAGCGCTCAGGAGTTACTCCTGGCTCTGTGCTCAGAAATCAGTCCTGGCAGGCTCGGGGACCATATGGGATGCTGAGATTCATACCTCCGTTTTTCTGTATACAAAGCATATGCCCTACCGCTGTGCTATTTCTATGGCCTCTCTGTCTCCATCTTAATAGCATCTTATTAGTTCATTTTCCCATTGTATTGTTTATACACTTGGATTACTTGAAATCTTTGAGACTGGAGGTACCTTAGAGGTAGAGAGGTAATACATAAGTGAGACATTTGTCTCACACACTGATGACCAAGGGTTTTTGTTTTTGTTTTATTTGGGTCATGCGTGGTGTTGCTCAGGGGTTACTGCTGTGCTATCTCTTCAGCCCCTGGCCAAGGTTTAATCCCTGGCATACCATATGATCCTCTGATCTCATCAGGGGTAATCCCTGAATGCAGAGCAAGGAGTAAGCCCTCAGTACCACTGTGTATGCCTTTCCAGAAGAAATACCCACCTCTTTCTTTGGGTCTTTGTACTTGCTGGTTCCTTTGCTGCCCAGATCATTATATAGATTTCTTGCCAACAATTAAATCTCTGTGTATGTTAATTCCTCAGAGAATCCTTCTTAGAATATTCAGTCTAAATACTTGGTGTGTGAACATATATATCTTTTTGCTAGCTGTTAATTATTACTTATGAAGTACAGTTCAAGTTACCTCCTCTTTGAAACTTTTATAAATTTCCATAGATTACAATCATTACTTTTTTTCTGAAGCATCCATAGAAGTTTTCTTTTACTTCAGATTTGTACTTAGTATTGCCTATTGCTTTGCAATTTGTTTATTTTTTGTATAAATTTTCTAAGTCTCCAAGAAAAATGGTTTAGTTGTTTTGATAATAGCTTTGGTACTTCTTTGGATAGATTCTAGTTTTAAAAAAAGTTCATTGATAAAAGTTTACTGATAGTGTAGCAAATAGATTGCTGGTACCAAAAGGAACTGAACATGTTTACTAGAAAATATTGTTAGGGTCTATTTCTTTTATCATTTGAACCTTATATTTCACCTAACGCCATCAAGATATTTTGTGGCGATGCAGCTTGTAAGGTGCAGGTTGTACATTAGGTAAGATGCTTGCCTACAACACAGTTGACCCAGGTTCAATCCCTAGCATCCCTATGGTGCCCCCCTGAGCCAACCATAAGTGATCATCCTTGAGAGCAGAGCAGGCATAAGCCCTGATCATAACTCGTGTGATTTTTTCAAAACAAAATAAAATGATTTTAGTGTAAACAGGAAGGAAAGTCCATATAGTATTAATATAAGAATCTCTGGACCTAGAAGCTCTCTAAGTCCTTGTTCACTAATATAGAGGATATATAGGGGCCCGGGAGATAGCATGGAGGTAAGGCGTTTGCCTTTCATGCAAAAGGTCATCGGTTCGAATTCCGGTGCCCCATATGGTCCCCTGTGCCTGCCAGGAGCAATTTCTGAGCATGGAGCCAGGAGTAACCCCTGAGCACTGCCGGGTGTGACTCAAAAACCACAAAAAAATAGAGAGAGGATATATATAATATAAAGAATTATATATATAAAGTATAATATAAAGGATGGCAATGTGTTCTGAAGTAATCAGATACAAAACAGTTTACAAATATTTTACAAATATTTTCATGGTATTTATCAAAAATGCACTGTTTCGTATACATAAAACTCAGAATCTAAAACTTGAAGAGCATCATGACATTAAGGATAGATGCTCAAGAGTCATGTCTTACAGCCCTGCATTGCCAGCTCCATGATCACCTCAGTAGATTTATTTTATTCTCGAAAAATATGTAAGTCAAGTCACAAAAAACCATCAATACACTAGTTTTGCTGCTGAAAACTAGAGCACTTTTGAGAGGAGGGTACTCTCAGCTTCAGTAGCTCCACCCAGCAGTCCATAATCACTGCCATGCCAATAACCCAATTTTGCTACTTTATCACTGACTTCTGCAAATACACTGAACCAAAATAATTCCTGGTATATTTGCTTTTATTTAGGCTGAGAACTCTGGGTTTTCTATGAATGAATGTGAGCAGCACTTAAGCCAAACCCACTCTCAACTTTCTGTTTTTTCATGCTTCTAGAAGCCTTGGTTACCTCCAGGTCAGAAACAGAACCTGAAAATCCTGAGTGAGTGGCTGCATACATGGCTGCACAAAAATACATTTTATTTTGATACTGACATCCCAATAGGGATGCAACAAATTAGATGTCAGAGTAGCATAGAAGCTGTCATAAAACAGAACCAATAACACTGAATGATCAACTAGCAACAAACAGCTTAGTACACCTTCAAACTCTGGCTTAATGACCCTGTTGGGAAATATAACAATATGCACCAATTTTTATTTGATAAATTTGTTTTAATACCTCTATTAACAATTTAGCAGTAAACAAACAATATAATGTAAATTATTTCATGCCTACTAAAAAGGCAGACTTGGGGTTGGGTTGGAAAGCAGGGATAAATGTGGAGGGAAGGTTATACTGATTGTGGGATTGATGTTAGAAGTTGAAATGCCAGAAACAACTCTATTATGAGCAACAATGCAAATTTTGGAGTTTAAATAAAGTAACATTTTTAAAAAAGAAAAGATACCTGAGGTAAGTTTAAGATAACATCCATCTTCTATAAAAATAAAAGTAGCCATTATATTTTATTTTTCCAGTCACTCTCACTATAATATGTGTTCTCAGAAATAAGAGATTTATTTTATTTTCAGAGATAATTATCCCATCTCTAGATCATTGTCTAACACATAGTAGATATTAACACATAATTTTGAAATGGTGAATAAACGAGAAACAAAGAGTATCTCTTAACATTTGTTAGACATTAAATGAAATATGTGTGCAAATGACTCACTTATTACCACATCTATTGCATAATAGATTCTAGTTATTATAATGATAGTAATCATCATTGGTCATTTTTTTTACTGAAGAAATATTTATTGAAAGCCCTCTGTAAAAGATGTTGTGAATGAAGATATCAATAACAATATTTTTAGCTTTCAAGTATTGCACAGTCTATTAAAATGGCATATGAATGGTCGAAATTATATAGCAAACGAAAATACACTACAGCTGACAAGACATCCTTTGGATTGACTAGGAACTTTTAAGACAAAGAAGCCATAGCTTTGTCATAAGCAATTTAAAGAAAACACACTCAAAGTATGGAAAGGAGAGATTGAGTTAAGGGAGTAGAAACTAGTTATTCAGGGATTTGTGTAACAAGTTAGAAAATGTGAATTTTCTTATTTTGATAATATGAACAAATGGATGTTCTTTAGAAATAACAGAATTATCAGATTATCTTTGACTCGTTGGCTTGAGTGGAACGCAGATTTAAAAAGGGTAAGAACAGAATGGGTATTTTTACTTTACTTGTTTTGTTTTGTTTTATTTTAACATGCTCAGGCCTTACTTCTGGCTGTATCCTCAGGGATCACTCATGCTTGCACATGAGGAACCATTCATAAATTGAGAAACTCAAACTGAATATATCCACATTTAAGGTAATCTCTTTGACCTATACCATATTTTTTGTCTCAACAACAAAGATTTAAAAAAAAAGCTACAAATCTCCTATTGGGAAACTGCAAGAGATAATGCAACGGAAAAAGAAAAATAAATAAGAGTTTGAAGAAAATTTGTGAATCCCTCAAACTAAATAATTGGATGGAATTCAAACCAAAGTTGGTAAATCAGATAGTCACAAGAAGCCAATAAATGAATAAAGAAGAGAAAACCAAATAAACTAACATAAACTAACATATACATCATCTATGATACCTGATGATTCAGAATTCAGCTTCAAATTATAAGATGCCTCTTTCTTATGGTGTTCACTAAGATATGATTTTATATACTTATTAGCCTCTCTTCTGACTTTTCCAAATTTCATAGAATTTTAAATTTATTCTCCTCACAAGGATAAATGTCAAAAGAGTAAAACTTCCAAAGAGGAGCCAGATGATTGAAAGGTAGTATCAGGTTTATTTTTTTTTAAATGAATTAAGTTCTTATAAATGTGAAGAGTAGAATCCAGGTCTTTCATTTCTGTGAGAAATCATCAGCACATTTAACAACTAATAGAATATAAAAAGCATTAAAATAATATAGTCCTATAAACAAATTAAAAATATTATCAAGATAACTAAGCACTATTTATTTGATCTCCAATGCTGATAGAATCTCAAATATAATTAAATTAAAAAACATTTATGAAATGGGGGGCTGGAGAGATAGCATGGAAGTAAGACGTTTGCCTTTCATGCAAAAAGTCATCGGTTCAAATCCTGGCAAACCATATGGTCTCCCAAGCCTGCCCCGAGTGATTTCTGAGCATGTAGCCAGGAGTAACCCCTGAACGCTGTCGGGTGTGACCCCCCCAAAAAATAAAACATTTATGAAATGGAATATATAGTCAGAGTCATGTAAATTTAACTTTTTACTTAGTTTTTTATTTTTACTTCTTTTATAAATTTTTACTTGATTAAGGAACCATAATTTATAAAATTATTGAGAGTTGAGTTTTAGGCATATAATATTTCAACATCAGTTCCTCCACAAAGTCTATTCACATCACCAGTTGCTCCCATAGTCCATCTCTAGTCCACTTTCTTTCACTTGCCTGTCACCTTGACAGACACATTACAAAGTTAAGCGGTTGCAGCTTAGATTTCATGATTTTATTGTTGTTTCAATTCTTATTTAACTACCTCCAGAATTCTTCTCATTTTTATTAAAATCCTTTATTTTTTATTATAGTTAAGGAATCAATTTTATAATCTTCATTATAAACTAGAACCTGGTTTACTTTCTTAACCCTGGAATCTAATTGCATACCTTACTCTCAGAAAAATAAACATTATTTTCACATTGACATCAAATATAAATTCTAAATACATAGAATGTACACAAAAATTGATATAATTTTGCAAGTTTTATATTCTATTTTATTCACTTACCCTATACATACAAGTACACATGACAAAAATAGTATCTGATTTTGATTTATTTAATTAATAAGTGAAAATTTTATCTTATCCTAAGATAAAGTATCTTGTAAGACAATTATTCTTTTTTTTTTGTTTGCTTTTTTTGTTTTTTGTTGTTGTTGTTGTTGGTTTTTTTGGGGGGGTCCCACCCGGCAGTGCTCAGGGGTTACTCCTGGCTCCATGCTCAGAAATTGCCCCTGGCAGGCACTGGGGACCATATGGGTCACCGGGATTCGAACCGATGACCTTTTGCATGAAAGACAAATGCCTTACCTCCATGCTATCTCCCAGGCCCCAAGACAATTATTCTTAAAGTGAGTTTCAACATAAAAGAAGGAAGGTGGTTCAATTTTTTTCCTTTCTGAAAAGAAAATTAGTTCAAATTCTTCATTAAATCTCCATATGACAGCATTTATCTCCCTCAGAAATCCTATCATAAAATTAGACATATACTGTGACAAATGTATACAAGTGTCTTTTTCCCAATAATGAGGTATAGAAGGTACTATATTTCAGCTTGATAATATCATCATAATAATATAATTTACTCATAATATCGATATAATTATATATCATTAATAATAGCATTTAATGAGCATTAAAACAATTGTGTATGTGCGTGTATATATGTATCATATATGTGTATATATATGAGCTACTTTGAAGAAAGAATTTTTGAGTAAAATTAGCTAATGGATATAGCAATAAAAAGTAACTTTTATCTATTTAGAAAATAACTTCTTGTATGTTGTCATTTTTTTCCAAGTGTTCAACAACTAGGACCTAGTCTAAGCATATAGTCTAAAACAAATAGTCTTTTCACTATAAAGTGAATAAAATGAGAAAATCACTATGTTAGGCTTTTATTTAGCTATAAATTAGATGCCTTAGTGACTGTCTCATAGAGTTGTGATCCTTATAAGACTAGCCATTTTTAATGTGAATCTTGTACATGATTGTGACATGTTTAGAACCTATCAGTGTAAACACATAACATATGATTAAAAGAAATAACAAAGATTGTCTATGTACTTATGATATTCCATATAGCATACCATATAGATTTTATATGTTAATTATTTTCATAAAAGATACATAATGTAGTTAATTTATCAATTTTGTCAATGATCCAATTAAGGCTGAGAGGATAAACGACCTATCTAAAGTCACACAGCAGTTTGGTGGTCCACATTTGTTGTCCATGATTCATAACTATGCCAATATGTCAATCTTTATCATGACCCGTCAGACCCTGTAACTTTTTATATCTATAGAATTCTGAGAATTGATGCAAAATGCTTTCAATCTCTAGTGTTTTCCTTCTGTTGCTTGGCTAACTCAACAAGTTTCTCCTTTCACTTTAAATCCCAGGTAAATGCACTTCTGCACTTCACCTCTTGTTCTTCACAGCTCAGTACTAATCATCAGCCCATAATGCAGTGCAGAATTGCCAACACCATCTCGATGATGTAGTTATTTCCAATTGGCACTTGGGAGCAGTGAGAATAGGAGGCATTACTCATAGCCAAGAGTACAGATGTTTCTAATTGCTTTCCATTACCAAGAATAACAGCTGTTTACATCTATCAGCAAATAATTCACAAGAGCTCCAGACTATTAAGATAACACACCCCACCTGGTCACCATCACAAGTTGTCAAGGCCAAGATAGAGGCTGCCAGAATCCCCTTCTGCATCTCTGTTCATCAACTGACAGCATGTGTCACCTTCAGATATCCTTATGCTACCCCACAAGCTCTGGCTTCTTGGTGGCCTAACACATCAAATGGACATATGGATTCTTCATGGCTTTGCAGTAAATGTTTTATGGTTATCTTGCAGCCAAGGGCAGCTGACATAGAGGAGCAAGGGACTTGCAAATAGCCTGATGAAAAAATTCTGCACTTTTTTCACAGAAGACGAAGAAATGTTCTGTTTAAAGTGGTTTCACAGCTGCAGTGTGCTTAACTTCCTTTAATACACCAGCAAATTGCATTGGGCGATAGATCATGCGGTTCAATAGCATCCCAGGGAACAAGTCACATACTTGAATACAACGCCCCAAATGGACAGACAATGTTAACAGTTCAGTGAACTTTATGACACAGCTTTATTGGTCACAAAGGGATACAAATATTACACACATCATAGATATTTGATGTTTAAAAGACCAATGATTTCTACTCTCCAATGCAACATTGATCCCTACTGCATTTTTTTTAACTGAATCAGACAAACAATTGTTCTCTTCTACACTTTTTCCTTATGGAAACAACTCCAGTATTAAATATTACTTTCTTTTTTGCAGTTTCCTCTACATTTATGTCCAAATTAACTTTTTGCATATACAAACACATATTTTAATCCACACATAATTTATTTTAATCCATACATAATTATAATAGAGTGACACATTTAAAATGACATTATTTTGACTAATTCACGAAGTGATATTTTGCCTAAGAATCAAGGCACTTTGTCACCAGCATCTTTTATCCATCCCTTGAAAATCCTGCTCTGACAGATACTATGTAAGATTCCTACTTCCTAATGACTTTTTTTCTATAAATAAGGCCTTACTAGCCCAACTGAAAGGTCTATATGGAGAAAATAGCCTTTCCCCATCTGTTCCAGCCATATCAGATTTATTGGACATTCCAGGACTGCAGATATCATAGCCATATCTAATTATTTAAGTCATGCTAACTGAGAGTTTAAATGCTATGAAGTTGGCCAACAGGGCTTGTATTGATATACAGAATTGTGAACATATTAAATTGGTATTTTACTTATCATTTTGCAAGAATTAATAACTGAAAATGCCTGCCTGATACTACTTTATTTTATCCTTGTTTATTACTCTACAACACAAAATGCACAGCTTACCAGAAAAAAAAACTCTTCCTCTGGAATAGAAATGTATACAATAAATATTCTTGCAGTTTCTAGTGTAAAGAAACAAAAATAAGGGTCAGAACATAGCACAGAGGGTAGGGTGCTTACTTTGCATGAGTTCACTCCCTTGCATCCCATATGATTCCTTGTGCACTCCCAGGAGTCATTCCTGAGTGCAGAGTCGGGAGTACCCCCCAAGCATTGGTAGTGTGGCCCCAAAACAGACAAAAGACAAATAAAAACAAGAAAGGTGTGTTGCAGGTGCATCTTTCTTTTCTTTTATTCCATATCTTGCTCTTCCATTGTTATAAGAAGAGCTTTGCCAGTGAAATACGTAATTATACATTTTAGGTTTCAATTCAATCTCTTAGTTTTCTCATCTTAATATACATTTAGCAATCTTGATTAAATTAGAAGAAACTGGGCCCAGAGAGATAGCACAGCGGTGTTTGCCTTGCAAGCAGCCAATCCAGAACCTAAGGTGGTTGGTTCGAATCCCGGTGTCCCACATAGGTACCCCGTGCCTGCCAGGAGCTATTTCTGAGCAGATAGCCAGGAGTAACCCTTGAGCACCACTGTGTATGGCCCAAAAACCAAAAAAAAAAAAAATTAGAAGAAACTATCAATCTCCTATAGAAAACTTGATTCTTATTAATAAAATCTATTCTTATTTAGAATTGTATAAATTCTCCTTTGATATGCCTTTCATGCAAAAGGTCATTGGTTCGAATCCTGGTGCCTCATATGGTCCCCCGTGCCTGCCAGGAGCAATTTCTGAGCATGGAGCCAGGAGTAACCCCTGAGCACTGCCGGGTGTGACCCAAAAACAAACAAACAAATAATTCTCCTTTGATAGCACCAATTATAAAACTGCTATGCTATTAGTAAACCTACTAGTTTTTAACCACTGTTGCACCATTTACAATGTTTTTAATTTTACAATAAAGCCTACTTGTATGTAAAACATACATTATGAGTACACATACAAATATGTATTATATGTAGAAGTTGTAGTGAGAAAGAGTTAAAATAATCTATCTGAAATGTATAGCATTGTTTCAGTTCCTTGTACATCTACTTAACAATAATGAAAAAAATGCACTAGAATATTGAAGTTTTGGAGCCAAGTGCACTACTGCAATCTACCTACCACACACCCCTCTAATTCTCAGAAGATAAGCAAGGCATTCTGAGTTTCCTTCCACTTCAACATTGTATTAATCTAATAAAATATTGTTGTGCATCCTTACCATAGTTACTGTTTACACACTAATCAACAGAATTGATGTAGCTTGAGTCATTTACAATACTTAAAAATAATTTAATATTTCAACTATGCTTACAAGTTTTCTTATTTTAGTTGAATTTTGAAGCAAAATTAAGAAACAGCTAGCAACTTATTTCTTAATGATGACTTGACAATGCTGAAACCAATAGTAACTTACTCTCTAATTTGAAAAGAAATATTGCCCCTAATTAAATTCGATTATTTAGCAATGGCATAAGTTTTCTTAAAATATCAAGAAACAACACCACTTAATATGCAGAACAAATGTTTTATATTCCCATTTACAAAGAGAAAAATGTGCAGTGTTCTGAGTTACTCATGAATATAGTTGAATTTAGAGAAATAAAATATTCTCTAGAAATTAGTTGTTGCTACATTGAGTTTTAAAGTGCAGGTATCAAGACAGAGTCATTCAGAGTTCCTTTTGAAATTGCTAACTGGATCCAGTTACTTGTACTTCTGTAACATATTCTTTGTAAAATATAGAACCTATACTCACCTTCATTACAATCCTATAAAGAAACTCTTCTCGGGGATCGCTTGAAGCATGTCATAAAGCACAGAAAAGACTGTCTCCTCAACTTTCATTTAACTTCTCAGAACATCTCTCCAAACTATAACAGTAAAGTGACCTCTAAAAACACAATGAAATTCAAGAATTACTATATAATATTGAATATTCAAAGGAGGACATTGTAAATAATGTGATACTACATAAAGGATTGTTAACTTATTTATATGAGTTCAGTCTTGATATTATATAACATATTTTCTTTTCTTTTTTATTTTGATATAATTATAGACTGCAGAAATATTCAAATATAGTGTGGTGAGTTCTGTGAACATTTCACTTGGATTCACTAGGCTTCACAGATTTTGAAATTTTCTCTTTTTTCCAAATCCATATTAAAAGATAAGTATATTCTTAATAAATACAACAAAGTTGCTTTCTCGTTTGTCCTTAAGGGCTGCAGGAAGACAGCTAATTATTAATTATATTGCAAGTAGAATGATGCTAATATAGTACTGGTGAACATACTTGTTTCCAGGCTGGCATGATATGGCATGCAAGTTGGCATGCAGTGTTATATGAACATATGGCAGGCAGAAGCTGCTGTTTCCTCCTAGGAAACAACAACGGAAACGTCAGCTCCCACAGTATTGAAGACACATACCCCAAAACTCCTCAGTATGGGGTGAGGGTTTCATGCACATGCCATTTACCAGTCATTGGCATGTGGAAGTGAACTCTTCAAGGTGAGGTCACTTCAGCACCCATAGGACAGAAAATCTATCTTTCTAGGAAGAAGAGAACACAGAACCAGATCTCATTGAAAGCTGTAGTGTTGAATAGTTTCAGACTTTTCATATAAGGTTCTAAGACTCCTTCCTAAATAAAAATCTTCCTGGAAATATCTGGAATTTGAATATTTTAGCTCTTATTGCCCAAACCAGCAATATTTCTAGAAGAAAGAGCTATAAAGAGCTACAACCATTATTTTATCACAGACAAAATGGAGACACTTGTAGGCTGTGAAAAATTTCAGTTTGGGTGAATTTTAAGGCTTTCTTCATTTCTAAATCTCACTGATAGGTGGCTCCTTTGTTATTAGCATCTCTTCAAATATAATAAAAATAACTCTGAAAAGTCATCCAATTTTTACTAATATCTCCATCACTGAAATGCATTTCCTTATTTCAGTTCCTTGTAGAAACAAAGCACATATAGTATATAATAAAATTGAATCTTTATGAAGATTGCTATTAATATTAGCTAACTCTTACTCAACATATATGAATGAAATCACTTCAGAAAATAGGTTGCCATGCAGAACAATGCTTTTGCTTACTTATACATGTAAAACATTCTCATTGCTTGGGGCCAGAGAGATAGCATGGAGATAAGGCATTTGCCTTTCATGCAGAAGGTCATTGGTTCAAATCCCAGCATTCTATATGGTCCCCTGAGCCTGCCAGGAGTGATTTCTGAGTGTGGAGCCAGGAGTAACCCTTGAGCACTGCCAGGTGTGACCCCCCCAAAAATAAAATTCTCATTGCTAAAATATATTCTTTTGTTTTGTTTTGTTTTGTTTTGTTTTTGGGTCACTCCCGGCAGTGCTCAGGGGTTACTCCTGGCTCCATGCTCAGAAATTGCTCCTGGCAGGCACAGGGGACCATATGGGGCACCGGGATTTGAACCGATGACCTTTTGCATGAAAGGCAAATGCCTTACCTCCATGCTATCTCCCAGGTCCCTAAAATATATTCTTGATAATACATTGAGTCATTACCATTTTGAAAATTCTCTCATATAGATATGATCTAGAAATACATGGTTTTTTGACTTTTGAAATGCTTTTTCAGCTTAAAATCCATCACTTGTAGAATACATAAATCCTAAAGATTTTACAACCTTAATGAGTAATTCTGGATGGAAAGTATCGAGTCGGGCCCGGAGATATAGCATGGAAGTAAGGTGTTTGCCTTATATGCAAAAGGTCTCGGTTCAAATCCCGGCGTCCCATATGGTCCCCCATGCTTGCCAGGAACAATTTCTGAGCATGGAGCCAGGAATAACCCCTGAGCACTGCCGGGTGTGACCCAAAAACCAAAAAAAAGAAAAAAGAAAGTATCGAGTCATAATTACAAGCTTAAACATATGCTTTTCTGGGGCTGGAGAGATAGCACACGGCATTTGCCTTGCAAGCAGCCGATCCAGGACCTAAGTTGTTTGGTTCGAATCCCGGTATCCCATATGGTCCCCGTGCCATATATATATATATATATATATATATATATATATATGTGTGTGTGTGTGTGTGTGTGTGTGTGTGTGTGTGTGTGTGTGTGTGT
>PVKC010039220.1:0-12602 GCA_004027635.1 Crocidura indochinensis | reverse complement strand
CGGTAAGGCAGGCACCTTACCTTCAGCGCCACCGCCCGGCCCCATTTCTTCAATTCTTGATGAAGAGAGGCCCCCACATCTGTGTGCTTCCCTGTACATGAGAAAGGTGGAAAAACCAGAAGGACTGAGGGAAAGGGCAGAGGAGCTCTGGGTTGCTTTCAGTAGTGACTTGAGACAGAGTGGTGGTTAAACTGGCAGAGCTTATATGGAGCCCAACAGCTGGCTACCCTTTGCAGAGCCTAAGATGGCAGCAATAGCCATGGTGGGCTGAGGAGTTGTGGCAGTAGCTGTGGGCTAAGCAGATGATGAATCTGAAGGTTCATACAGGGCTGCCCTTGGTTTAGCCAGCAGAATGGTTCCATAGATGGATAGAGAGACTTGCTTTTCATTGAGCTTTTGGGCCCACTCCCTGTCTGCTTGGAAACCAGATCATCAGTCGGCAAAGCATTGGATCATCCAAGAAGGAAAGCATAGAGGTGTGTGTTTTGTTTTGTTTATAAGTCGACAGGCAGTCATTTCCTAGTGTTGCCACAGTGGTTCATATTGGTCATTTATAACTTCCCTGATTTGGGCAACATATACCACTTAGCTTCAACTGATGTTGATAAATTAATGTGTCCTGTTTTAGTGAAAGATGAAGTGGGTTGGTCACTGTCCAGCAAACCGAGCATGGGGGCCAAGCCAGTGTTGGTTCTTCCTCGTAGGTTTCTAGAAATGAGGGGTAGGGGACAGACTGCCAGCAGCACAAAGTTAGTTCAGGTGCCACAGCACTGGATATTTATCAGGTATGATGGTAAACAGCCCTTATGTCGGCCTCCTCTTCTGGAAGTTTCAGAGTGCTGGCTTATGCTTCTGGTCCTAGACACAGTTAAGTGTAATGGTAGTTGGATTTCAGAGAAGCCTGGACTCTGAGGGGGTTAGAGGTCAGCCTGGTTAGATGGAGATAGACTGTCAGAGAAGATTCCATGGGCAGTCTGCGCTAAGCAGACTGTGGAAAAAGACTGTGGAAAGAGGAGTTTGCTGGATGTCCTAGTACTGAACATGTGTGTTAGCAATTCCTGCCCACAGAGAGGAGCTTTCTGGAAAGAGCCTGGCAGTCCATCTCCTGTGGACACTGTGGGGATGCTGGCCTAAGGAAAGCTTTCTTTTGGCAGTCACCCAGAGCACCCGCCAGTATAACTCACGATGGGCAGTTTTGCTTGAGGTGATCTGTGTGGTGCAGATGGTGGCGGCCTTCAGGGCAGAGTGGGAGCTTGTGTGCTTGCTGACACCAACAAGGGTTGGCTGTCATCTCCTTTCATCTCTTGATGGATGACCCTGAATGTGTCTTGGCCTACTTCTTGGCATGTGCCACACAGCCTGGGAAGCAGAGTGGTAGCATCCAAACAGGGCTAGAGTTTGAACTCCAGCTTTGGGTGCAAGTGTTGCTGGTTTTTCTACAGGAAACATTGAGGGCTTGTTTCAGTGGGCCAGTGCCCTGGAATGAGGGGTGCCACTGAGGATTCACAAACCTGTGCTCCCCAGTTCCATCCTTGGCTGGCACTACCGGTTCAGTGACATAACAATTCATGACAGCTGCTTTCAGAACCAGGACAAGGGAAGACAAATTGTGTTGTCTGGCACTGTCAGCTAACCAGGATGGCTAGTATGGGTTCTCACTCGCCTGCTTTCATACTCAGAACTTCAATGGGATTTCCTTAGTGTTGGAGAAAGTAAAGCAGACCAGGGTTTAGTCCAGGTTACCCTAAACACATGACTTTGTCTTCCATAGGTGCCAGGGAGGCCCATTCTCATGTCACATACTTTTGCCCATTAAAATGACAAGGAGGCAACAACAACAACAACAACAACAACAACAAATGCCTGGCAGGGACTGTTGTTAGGATCTTCTTAGTGCCAGTTAAAGTTCATAAACTACTCAGGATAGCTTTTAGTCAGTACATGGTCAAAGTTTTCTTATATTCTACACTCTCATGGATTCTTAAAAATTTAATGCTATTCATCTTTGATGCAGGGTTCAGATATTTTCATTGAGTGGAGTCTGCTTCCAAATCACCCATGAATTGATCTTATAAAATTTCATCTCTGAGTCCCAGTTTTAGTTTCAACACATTGAAGAAAGAACTAAAAGTCACTTGGGAAGCCATTTAAGTATAGAATTTTCTATATTTTTTGTGATCGCCTCACCATATTTATAATCGCTCTTATGTTCTATATTCCAATTTCCCCACTCTCCCTTGACATGTCCACTTAAACGCACGATAGATCAGACTCTATCTCCATCATTTTCATCTTTTTTTGTCTTGCATTCTGGGCACTTTCTTTACATCTGTATTTCAAATGGTTGATTCTCATCCATTATTTCTAATCTGCTATTAAATTGCCAACAGAGATTTTTATATCAACAATCAAGTTTTTTATGGCTATATGCCTTATTTGGTTCTCTCATCCCTGGTAAAGTTGAATAACACTGGTTGACTCTCCAATAAAAGCTCATAGTTTTGATTTGGACATTTATTTCTTTAAACATTTTCTACACTCCAGCATCTGAAGTCATTGGAAACTTACTCTGTGATTTATTCTTCTGACCAGTTCTCATTCAAAGTCACTATTGTCATTGTGAATCTTATCCTTTTGTTTTGTGGGTTTTCTCTTGAAATCCAGAAGGGCTGGTGTGAGGATGACTTACTCCAAAGAATTGCCTTATCTGAAAAAATTGCACACTTCCTTAATAAGTTAAATTTTCAGTTTAGGATTTTTTGGGTCATATGCTACTAGGAATTTAGACTCAGACTTAATCTACAGAACTAGGCAGGCTCCATCCAGATTGTTAGGGCAGCCTGTTTTTTTTTTTTTTTTTTTTTTTTTGCCCAGTAGCATAACTGAGATGTAGGAATTTTCTTGGCATGAACCGGTGCCACTTGGAGAATATTTTTTTTCCAGCTCATTCTTTCTAGGAGAATATGGTCACTTAGAAGCCTAGGATTTTGCAGAGATCTCAGTTTCAATTTCTATCTCTTGTGGATTTTTAAGCTTAATTTCCAGTTTTGTGTGTACTGCTTAGATTGTCAGAAACAGGATAGCATAACCTGCCATTTTGGTTTAACAGCAACTTAAGAGGACTATGGAGGAAAGGAGAGGAAGGGAAGAGAGGAGAATGAATATGAATTTTATAGGGATCTTCCCCCAAAATGGATAACTAACTGTATTGTTAGTCTCAGAAGCCCCCAGAATCTATTAAGTTGAATGAAAGCAAATGTTAATAAATGTAATACTATAAGAGAAAGAAATCTTAACTTCTACCTCTAACCTAGCCTTCAAGTGTAAACTTAGACCAAACTCACATTTTCTCTGTCTCGTTATATGTATATAGCTGTATAAGTATGTATACCTATATATCTGTATACCTATCTATCTATACACCTAAAGATATATATAGAGAAAGAGCTATACATCTATAATTATATATAGTTATATAGCTGTATAGGTAGCACCATTTAAACCACAATTTCTTCTGGGTTCTTTGCAATGGTGAGCCATTCTTACGAGTTTATCAGGCAGGATCAAAACACACTAGATATTCCAGAAAGAGGAGGTTGTTCAGGGACTCAGAAATGCTGGCAGTGAAGGGCAAGAGTATGAGTAAGCACTGATCTGAGTTACCAAAGGTGTTACTCCCTTGTCTATGAAGAGCAGAAAAAGTTGTGTAGATGTAATTGGGGCCCAAGAACCTGGGAAGGGGCCCTGCTAGGCAAAATGGTAAGCATCGGGCAGGAGATCTTTTGGTTGCTTTCTTTGTGGGTTAAATGCTGGTGTCTCATTCCTGGGAGGCAGGTAGACTCTATACTGTGCTTGCTATGAGCAGTCCACCACATGCCTTCCAGGCTTTGCTATGCCTCTCTGTTCTTGCTAGACTTGATCACACAATAGGATGGAAGCCGCTACCCAGACAGTCTCCCATCAAAACAACATTGATGACGATATATTTTCTTGGGTGACTTTCTTTTTTGACTTCCAGTCCCTGTTTAGAGTTCTTCCCATGGGTATCATGTCTGTCAGCCTAAATTGCTTGCTTGCTTTAGGGACACATTTGTGTTCCTAGATGAGAGGCAGTGTGGCCACCAGACGAAGTACCTTGTGACCTGGGTACCTGGTAGATAGTCTCAGATTTAGTTTGGAATAAGACAGTTATCATGGGAGATGGAATACATCTACCTTTCTTGGGTATTTATTGGGTCAGATAGCACCCATTTCAAGAGACAGAGCTAGAGGTGTGTGGGTGCTTACATTCCACCAAGAACTCGATGCCAGCCAGGATTTGTTCTACTAGCAGAGCAGTTGTGTGTATCAGTGGTCATATCCTGGACACTTTCAAGTCCCTAGAGCACACAGCAGATAGAATGGCAGTTGAAGGCACTATGGTTGCTGTTCTTTCCCGGAGACCCAGTTTCTGATGAAGTTGGGATATTCTGCATGAGTTAGGAGGTAGAAACTATGGAGCAGGATAGACAGGGACATTTTTTGCCAGGTATTACTGTGACAGGAATTCACTGCTAGTTAGTACATGATAACCTGTTATGACCCAGGTACTCAGGGATACCATGGAGGAGGCACTTAGAAGGGGTGCAGACCTCACTGAAGAAGTGGGGTTTAGCTTAACTGAGTGCAGAGGTTCATAACTCTAGTCATGTGGGAGCTGCTCTATAGCTGGGCAGGTGGTAGAACCTGAGAGTTAAAGGCGGTTCAAGGTCCGATGGTCTGACAGGTGCAGAGTGGACACACCCCACTGCAGGGGACCATGCAAGAACAATGGGAAAAGCAGATTCAGGCTGGCCTGGAGCTGTACCTTGGAAGCCTGAGTCAATGGGTTCTGTGTCTAGAGGCCTGTGAAAGTCCTCACAAGGCAGGTTACAAAGGGACAAGTGTCAGAATTCATATGGGAGCTGAACTCCAATGCTCCCACACCGCACCACTCATGGAACCTTCCACAGTGACAATCTTCCTTCTGCAGTTCCTGCCCAAGAAGAGATGACCCAGAGAGTTGCTCGAGAAGCCAACCCTTACTGGAGATAAGGTATGAAGCATACATTGAGTGCTGAAAGGTGATATTTAATAGCAAGCCAGGCAGGAAACATTCCAGGCTTTGTAGTAGTGCAGTTTTCTTATTAGCTGGCCTTATTTCCTTTTATACCACCTTTAAATGCAAACCCTTTCTTAGCTCAGGCTGAACACAGGGAAATGGACAAAGGACCAGAGTTTGCTGGTGGGCACCACAGCATCAGGAAGGGTTAGCCATGGTTGAAAACTCCTGCCTTGTTACTGGTCCCTGGTAGCTGGTGACTCTTTAAATTTGGTGCCGTGAACAGTAATGTGGGATGGATGCTTTCAGCTTTGAAACAATGCAGGGGGGCTTCATTGTTCTGTAATGTTCTGATCTGTAAGATCAGCAAATCAGAACATCAGCTGGAATGGGTTTGCCTGCCTGATTTGAAGACTGATCGCCCTACCCCAACCCCATCCCATTGTTTTTCTGTAGCCTCTGCATGGCCATTGCATGACCCAGGAGTGGTCATATATGGATTGATAGAACCAATATTCTCAGATCTTCCAAAGCTCTGCTGGTGATACTGGCTCCAATTCTATTGGAATGGGCATACTGCCTTTTGATCTGCTCACTACTGTTAAACTAGTATGGTCACTTTTGCTGCCCTTGGAGGATTCTTCCCGTGTCATATCTGCCATTTCCCACCTGATCAGAAACTGGGAGAAACTACAGGTTCGACACACTAGGCCTACTGGATTCCATGACTCCATACAATAGACTGTTAACACAGGAGCATTCTTAATCTTTAGGGTTGAAATCAGTTTCCCAGCCCAAAATGCAAGTGCCTTCCCTTTCTTCAAAAGCATAATCATCATAAAATTTTAGAATGTCTCTGGTTTCTTTCTTTTTCTTTTTTTTTTTTTTTTTGGTTTTTGGATCAGACCTGGCAGTGCTCAGTGGTTACTCCTGGCTCTGTGCTGAGGAATCGCTCCTGGCAGGCACAGGGAACCATATGGGATGCCGGGATTTGAACCACAGTCCATCCTGCATTGGCTGCTTGCAAAGCAGACCCCTTACATCTGTGCTATCTCTCCAGCCCCATGCTCTGATTCTTACAGGAATGTGCAAGAGTATATGAAAAGAATATCCTTTGTTGGGGATCACAGCTAATAGGACTGTCAGATTCAAATAGCAGAGCTCCCAGGATCATGCTCAGTGCATATGGGACACTAGGTAACCCATGACTAAATTCTTGCAAGATTGTTAGGAAGGCACTTTAAGGCCATTCTTCTGGCCCTACTATCGTATATTAGTATATATATATATATTTTAAGTATATTTTATGACAGTCTTAATAGCCCCTTTGCCGAGTGAGCCTGGGTTCTGCTGGAGCTGGGATGCCTGATGTGTGAACAGTCTCAATTCAGAATCTAGATGAGAGATTAAGACTCTTGATTATGGTTTTCCCCTGCACATGTGCATCATGTTGGTAACATAGGTCAAGGGTGCTTGAAATCAACCCCTTCTTGCTAAGGTTGCTGCTAGTGAACCAGGAGATCAAAATGTTCAGATTGTCACTTTGTTTCTGTCTTTACCTTATCTCTGGAGATTGAGGCCAGAAGTGAAGCCTTCTGTCCTAGCCTAGGTCAAGCCTGGTGTCCTTATTACAAGGTGAGGAATCTGTTCCTGCCACTAGTCTCAGGGTTCTCTCCCCTTTCTTTATATTGGATGCTGAGGTCGCAGGCAGGAAACCACTCAGCAAGAAGCCTTTCTCCTTTGTTCCTTGACTGTTCTCATCTCCACTTTCTGTGTACGAGGCTATGTAATTCATACACGATGCTATCCTAAAGTAGCTCAAAGACCTGCTTAGAAAAATGTCTGTAGGCACAGCTCTTTTAGGTTTACTATTGTGCATGCTAAGTTATACCTGTGTCATGTGATTGTTTAGTGGAGCCATATTTTACTCAGGTATCCTGCTTTGCCTGGGCCAGAGGTAGAGATGACTGAAATGGCTAAAAATAGCCTTGGATTCTGAATGTTTCACTGTGATGCAGTGCCCTGCAGTGCCCGCCTCCTCCCCTCCAGCTGGGGATCAGATTATGTCCCCAGCCCAGGCACTGTTAGCCCTTTTGCTGAACTGACTGGAGCTGCTATTCAGGTTTACAAAGGCCCTAATCTCCTTTGAATTCCTCTAAGCCCTGGACTCAGTAATCCCTTACAGAAGCAGCACACTCCAGGGGTGCAGTTGGCAGCCTTGAGTGTGCCTCTTCCATTCATTTACCCCGATTATCTTTTTATCTCATTAAGTGCCTTAGCTCCGGTGTTGCATATGGAAAAAATAGACAGTAGTGTCAAATTGGCCTTAAAGACACAACTTGGTATTTTCTTTTTCAGAGCCCAGTCAAAAGATCTCATTTTATTTTTACTTTAGGGCTAATGAGTCACGTGAGCTTAGAAAAGTCTGGGAACCTCACCCACTGGGCCTCAGTTTCCTTAACTGTAGATGAAGGGGCAGGCTTTCCTCCTACTCAGAGGTCCAGAGCTCATTGCCTCGGCCTTGTGATATGTCTCTGGCTTATGCCAGAGGTTGGTTTTATAAAGAAACCAGGGGCCCTGCCTCTGGGGGCTCCCACCATTATAATATTAATTCAGCACAGGCCGTTACATTACAGGACCTAACTTCAGTATCGCTTTAAAAACGGAGATAAAAGAAGAATGCTTCATTGGTTATTACAGCATTTTCCTTCTAAAGATCGGGTTTTCCTTCTTAAAAGCACCTTCATTTCTTTGATAGCTGCTGGATGTGCGTTGAATGCTCTGTTGAGATTCATACAGATATGGAAATCCTCAGAGTTTCAGAACCAATTTGCATGTCTCTATGGGTGCACCTCCAGCGTTTCTTATTTAGTACTGTTTACCTTCAATTTCATCTGCTTCTGAGGATTTGAAGAGTTTCTGATAATGCCTACCACATTCCTTAGACTTCATGCGCACTCTTTTCAGCACAGTTTTGCACCTCTGTGCCTTTCTGGGCTGGTAGTGTTGGCAGGTGCTTCCTGTGTGCCCATAGCTAACTTCTTGCTATGTGTTTATATTTTATATATTTAATGTTTATATTTTCATTTATGGACATTAGACTAACCCAATACCAGTCAAAATTTTAGATGGTTGGGTAAAGAGACTTTTATAATTTTTCATAAAAACCTGAATTTTTTTTGGGGGGGGGTTGTTGGGCTACACCTGTTACTCAGGGGTTCAGTTACTCAGGGGTTACTCCTGGCTATGTGCTCAGAAATCGCTCCTAGCTCTTGGGGGACCATATGTGAAGCAGGGGATCAAACAGAGATCCGTCCTAGGCAGCCTTGTGCAAGGCAAACGCCCTACAGCTATACTATCGCTCAGGCCCGAGGTGGTTTTTTTTTTTTTTTTTTTTTTTTGACTTGATTGATTGGGCCTCACCCAGAGACGCTCAGGAGTTACTCTTGGCTTTGCACTCAGAAATCACCCATGGCAGGCTCAGAGAATTTATGGGATGCTGGGAATCTAACCTGATCCCTCCCTGGTCTGCCCACATGCAAGGCAAACACCCTGCAGCTGTGCTATCTCGCCTGGGGCCAGAGCAGTAGCACAGTAGGTAGGGTGTTTGCCTTACATGGTGCTGACCTGGATTTGTTCCCCAGACCCTGTATGGTTCCCAAGGCACCTTCAGGAGTAATTCCTAAATACAGAGCCAGGAGTAACCCCCGAGTGCCCTGGGTGTGACCTGAACTCCACCCCCCCAAAAAAAATCCCAAAAGCAATAAATAAATAAATAAATGACTTGCCTTAATTTGTACCTTTTTTGGTGGGACAAGGGACACACATCATGGTGCTTAGGGTCACTTATTTTTGGTTCTATACCCTGAGATCACTCCTGGAGGGACTCAAGGGACTATATGTGATACTGAGGAATGAAGTCATGTCAGCCATTTATAGGGTAAGTGCTCCACATGTTGTACTAACTCTCTCAGTGGTTTCCCTTTTATTCCATAGTTTTCAGAAAAAAATCGTCCCCTGTCATATTACATAGATTTCAAGAGGGGCTTCCTTTTTGAATTATATGAACTTCCTTATAACTAAAAAAACATTGATCTTTCCATGGTTGTTGTTATTTGTTGCTAGTTTCAACAATACCAACCCCATAGAAGTCAACTTTGATTGTCCATCCTTTGGCATGCCCCAGTCATATATGGTGGCTTTTTTGCTTGCTTTCTGTGGAGATACTTTATTCTGCTACACATGAAAGGTATTCTAGGATGTGGTAAGCTGAGGAATATTAGAGCATCATATTCCAAGAGAATCTGTGTGTTTCCCTGTGGTAGGCCACAAAAATCTTGAAGGTCATATTGGTTTTTTGTATTAGCTCATTGTGACCATATCCCATCCCCTCCAAGCAAATATGAAAGCCAGCTGTGTGAGGGAGACCACACAATAGGAGTGCATATTTAGGGATTACATAGAATGTGCAAAGGAAAGGTCATTTTCTCCAGGTGATACAATGGAGAAAACACACTTGGTTGAAGTTCCTGACTTATGTTCACCTAAACCCTTGCTCCAAGACCATTCATTCAAGGTATAATGATTGGTCTTTTATTTATTTTGCATTGGCTGAATTAGAATTTTATTCTCTGCTAAGTACTGTATCTTCTTTCAGA
Organism: Crocidura indochinensis; assembly: GCA_004027635.1. NCBI lineage: Eukaryota > Metazoa > Chordata > Mammalia > Eulipotyphla > Soricidae > Crocidura > Crocidura indochinensis. Next base: position 2,864 of record PVKC010039220.1, on the reverse strand, counting down.
ATCGCCGACCTTTATCCTATTGTCTAGTTCTCTTTTACACTCCTCCTCTGTCTTCAAGATGCTGGTCTGGTACTAGTTGAGCTTCAAATTTCATTTATATGGTTTTAGTTCATTTGCCATGTCTTAAATTGAATGTTAAATACTCTGTCTTCCCAGGCCTCTGTGCTCTTAATCCTACTTCAGGAATGCCTTTGCATGTAATTTGTACATGCCCAAATATTCCTTGGGGTATATTAAAAAGCATCTCTTTTGGGCATATCCATAATTTTCTCCCTGTGGGGAGATATCTCTTTTTTTCCTTTGCTGTATTTGGATCTCTCTTCAAACCCTTGTGGATCTTAGCTTTGCATTATTTGAATGTTTGATTATGTTTTAAATCCTTGCGGGTTGTGTCTATATCTGACTCGACTCTATATTTCATACACAAGTGCAAGCAAGCACACAGTTGATTATAAATAGCTCAATGATTTTATAAGTCAGCTTATTACCAAATTCCAAACACCACAAATTTCAAAGACATGTAAGAGGAATGCATTTTTCTCAACTATTAGCAGCTTGCCTAGAGATTAGTTAATTTTTGATGGGCATATCTGAACATATCAAGCTACGAGTTGGGGTCTTTTTCTCTTTGAATCAGTGGTTTTCTAGGTGCTTTTATAGCAATGGTAGAGGTATAAATAGTTCATTCTGATCCTAAAATTGTACTTTAAGCCTCTGCCTATTCTACATCTGCTACCACCACATTGGCAAGCAAGCACTTATAAGAGCTTGTCAGAGCCACAAGCAGAAAACCTGCATAACCTCACATGGCAGAAGGCATGAGAACAAGAGATGGAAGTAAGGGCAGTAGTGCCCTTGTTTTGAAGTTTTAATGAGCTTATTTGTTGAAAATAATAAATCACTTTATAGAAGCAAATAAGAAAGTATTTAACAAGTAAAATTTGTTTCTTCATGAAGCTGCTGGTGCTGTGTACCTGGAGATTCGACCCTTAATGTGGGCTAGACTGGGTTCCCCTTTTCCTGATTGGTGTGTGGCACTTGCGTTGGGCCTTGGGAATGACTAGAGACTCAAGTGGCTCCCTGTAACTAGGCTTTGCCTAAGACTTCATTTATGAAATAGACCGCAAATCTCCTCACTGTGGCCCAGAAACTTGATACTTTGGGTGGCAGATGTGTGTTTACTGCAGGGTAAACATTTGCCCAAATGTGGTGGGTTTCTAGCAACTGGATCTCAAACTATTTTGGGCCAGAACTAGGTATGGGATCATAACTCCTAATTTCCTTCAGCCTCCTTTTTAAAAATTGAGTCACCATGAATTACAGAGTTACAAAGTTATACAAGATTGAATTTCAGGCATACAATGCTCCAACATTAATCCCTTCACCTCTGTCCACTTGCCTCAATTAGTGTCCCTAGGATTCTCTGCTCCTAGCATGCCTCTATGGAGGCTCTACCACTCCATCCCCTTATAGGCACTGTGGTTTACCATACTTTTACTGATAGGGCCTCTGCCTCCTGTTCTTTCCTATTTTCTTTTGGGCTTGTTTGCATGCATACAAGTAATAGCCATGCACTACTCTGTTGGAGACCCATCTGTTTTGTTCCTAGGAATACCATCTCCTGTTACCTGCTTTCACAATTGTTGGCCAATTGGCTTTCCTTGTCTGGCACCTTGGTTTTGTTGGTCATTATGATAATTGTTACCCTCTGACTTCTGGCACTTAAACATCATATCCAGGGTGGTATTGCTTTGGGGCCAGGTTTAGCTGCTGAATCACAAAGCCCATTATCAACAAGCCATGCTTTGTGACAGCATTTTCTGGAGGAGAGTGAAATTGTCAGGCTATCCATCTGGTGAGAAAATGCTCTGTTACCAAAGTGTTTCCTAAAATGTTTCATTCTGCACTCTTTCAGGCATTATGAGGAGATCCTGGTGCTCTATGACTTTGCCAATACTTGGCATTGTTGATCTTTTTTTTAAATTATCTTTATTTAAACACCGTGATTACAAATATAATTGTAGTTGTATGATTACAGTCATGTAAAGAACAGCCCCCTTCACCAGTGCAGGATTCCCATCACCAATTTCCCAGATGTACCTACTCCCCACCCCACCCACACCTGTACTCGAGATAGGCTTTCTTTTTCCCTCATTTGTTCACATTGTTACGATAGTTTTCAGTGTAGTTATTTCTCTAACTACACTTATCACTCTATGTGGTGAGCTTCATGTCATGAGCTGCACCTACATGGGAAGATGGGAGGAAATAAGGGTTGGTACTGAGGTAGTAAAATAGTAGAAATGAGCTTTGTAGGGCAATATCAAGGTTACAATACAAGATGGATATTATGGATATATAAAATATATGTATACAATACTATCAATAGGAAAACAAGGAGAAAAAATTTCCAGTGACTGTTCTAACATAAACTAGTGCTAGAACGGCCCGCCCTCCTCCCAAAGCTCATTCCCATTAGTGCAGGGGGTGGTAGGGGGAAAGCTTGTTGACCCCTATAGAGTTCACCTAGACTGACGCCCAGGGAAGGCCTGAAGTCCAGGGGAGAAAAAGGGGGATGGCTTGGGGCCTGCCAAGCATCCCAGCACTCCCCAGGCTAGGGAGGAGGCCTCCAGTATGCAGACTTCCCAAATCCCATATCTGGCAAGAGCTGGCTTCCAGAATCAAAGAGGAAACCAGAAGCCAGATGTCTGCCCACCCTCCTCCCCATGCACTCCCCCCCTGGAGTACGGAGGGAGGGAGGAAGCCTGAGGACCACTAAGAGTCCACCTGAACTTGCTTCTGTTCATCTGAGCTGGCACCCAGGGAAGGCCTGGAGTCAGGGGAAAAAGACAAAGATGACTGGG
>PVKC010039219.1:0-12591 GCA_004027635.1 Crocidura indochinensis | reverse complement strand
CTCGCAACCAGTCATCATGCTCGGTTTCCCACCACAACTGCTTGAAACTAGGGTTGTATCTGTTGGCCATCGAGTTCAAGTCAATGCTGTGGAACTTGGAGCCCACATTCTCATTCAACAAGTGGCCAAACTCTTAGGCAGAAAAAAACAAGCTGGAGTCATTGAAACTTTTCTTTTTTTCTTGGCCCCTGAAAAGACCCAGCAATGCCGAAATCACACTTCCCTACCCTCTTGCTGCTCGTGATGCAGATCAGCATTGTGATCCTCCTCTATTGAAGCATCCATTAAAGTGGGCCCCGTCTTCCCCAAGTTTGGAGAACTCATACTCCCCCAGGCTCCCCAGGGCCACCTGGTCATCATCCAGGTCATGATGTCCTCACTGGCCTTGGAGTCCTTGTCCTCCAGAGTGCTTTTAGCTCCTTGCTTTTCCTTCTTCGTGTGGTTGGCAAAGTCAAGGTCATCCTTCCCAATCATCATTTTCACACGTGTCGACCATTCTTTCAAACTCATCTTAATCCACATCTTCAATGCTTTTATTGTCTAAATTCTGTCTTAGTTTCTGTTTAACAGCAATTTTCTTGAATATCGTTGGGAAGAACAACTCGTGCACTGGGATCTGGCTTTTTTCCCCTGTCCAGAAACTCCGGACTCTTATGGGAAGCCTGAGGTTATCCCTCAGGAAATGCTTCCTCTTCAGCTGCATGACGACGCTGTCCGTGTTTTCTTTACCTTTATGTGGTTTTGGATTTTGGTAAACAAAGCCATCCAAGAATCTCATTAGCTTAAAATCTTGCAGCGGGTCCCTTAAGTACGGAATTGAATTTCCCTCAAGGATAGTCTTTGCAAAGAAGACCACGGAGTTCTCAAAGACTCATGTTTTCAGTTTTGCAGAACAGAGGGTCTTTTACTAAATAGGTCGTATCTATTGTAATGCTTTCCTCCTTTCAGATTATCAATGTGCACCCAAGATGGGGACCCAGCCTTCTAGAATTCAATCTGCTCTCCAGATGCTGTTTCTCCCGCCTCTGCTGCTTCCTATGTTTTTGACTCTTTATCTACATCGGTGAAATGTTCTGTGTTTTCATCATCTCTGACATCAATAATAATCTTTCTTCATCATCAGTCTCCACGCTGTCCAGCTGATTCGGCAGGGCCAGCGTGGCCTTGAGGATCTCAGACACGAGGTAGAGGGTGACGCAGGCAAACAGGGACATCTGCCCACAAATACAGACACGTAGTCCAGGAAATCAAAACACTGTTACTAATACTACTGCTTTTGAGGGTGTATTTTCTGACACAGATCATCCAGAAATAAAAAAAAGGCAGGAGGAAAGGTCCCTGCACTTGCTATTAAAAAACACGGTAGTATGAGGTCAAATAATAGCATTTCTGGAGTTTTGTTAGATTGGTGCTCTGCAGAGTCATGGAGGAGTGGTGAAGCAGAGCCATAGACAAAGCGGCAATTATGGCTGATGTGTGCAGTAGACATGGCTTTGATAGGGCGGAGCTTAACCTGCCCTCTCCTCCTAAGATTACCAGCTTTCAGCTGTGTGGCCCGTGTATCTATGATTTTTCACAGCTTGGTTTATATCTCTACTGAGAATAAAGTGAGTCTTTGGAGCTGACTCATTTCAGACATGGTGACTGTGTTTGTGGGTGTGGTTTTGGCTGCCAGGTTTGAGAATCACAAGAAGGCAGAACCTGGTGATAGTAACCTAAATACCTTCATACCTAGAGTTTGGTGAACAGAATCTCAACTTACTTTCTCCTCCCTGTAGTTGTTTTCCTCAGCCTTCTCATATTTCAATTCCTTTCTTGTTTTTAATCTACTCTTCATAAAACCTCTGTCACAAATTTAAAATTCTCAAGCTACCTTACTGTAAACAGCAACTCCCACTCAGTCCCCATATCCAAATTCTCTTTAGTTTATTAATGTTTGTTCACTTAAAAGTGTGTCATCTATTTATAATTTTACTTATTGTTTTATTTCTTCTGTATTGAAAAACAAAGTTGCTTGAAGGTCAGACTGTTGTCTCTCTCTTTGCTGAAGGTGCAGTCCTAGCTACAGAGGAGCCATTGTCAGCTTGCTCTTGCTCAGGACTCCCTCTCACTGAGAAAGTTCTTCTTCCTCTTACTGAGAAGCAAATCAAGAAGCCACACCTCAGTGGCTGTTTTTTGAGATACTGGAAAGACACAAGGGAACTGAAGGTAGAGATTGACTGTGTTAGAATTACTCTCTCACCAGCTACAATGTGAAACCTTTGAGGAATTAGTGTACTGGCTTGATCAGAGGCACAATGGAAAAGTATTAAATGAAAGAACTTTTCAATGCCTACCAACACTAAAAATCACTATCAGGAAAATTACATTTATTGGAGGTACTAAAGCTTGGGATTGCTTTCCAAAGTGAAGATCCACAAAAACTCAGACTTGAACAGTACTTTGAAGATTGTTAAATAGACTATTCCTATCATCACTGCAAATGCTTAAGTTAACCTTTTAAATAAAATTGACCAAGAATTTTTTTTAAAAAGAGAAGTATTTCTTGTCTTACCATTTTATTCTAGATATAGCTCTATTAAAAAATTAGTCGTTTAGGGCCTGGGTGGTGGCGCTGAAGGTAAGGTGCCTGCCTTACCGAGCTAGTCTTGGACAGACTGCGGTTCGATCCCCCGTGCCCCATATGGTCCCCCAGGCCAGGGGCGACTTCTGAGCGAATAGCCAGGAGTAACCCCTGAGTGTCACCGGGTGTGGCCCAAAAACCAAAAAAAAAAAAAAAAATTAGTCGTTTAGATATTGATTTCAAAAAGCCATACATAACTCAAAATTTCACTTGTAATACAAAAGCAAGATTTTTATAAGTAGATATTAGAATGATAGCTTTCTAGGAAAAAATCAGTAATATTTTAAGTCAATATGCTAAAAATACAACTCTGCAAAATAATACCTATTGTGGCTTTCCCAGAAACATAAAAAAGTACTTGACTCACCCTATGAACCTAAACACCTAAAATTATCTTCTTAAACCATCGAAAAGAGTTTCCAAACATAGTTATCTTAAACAATTAAACCAAGGTGAAAGCTTTGCCCCTGTGAGGAGGGCACATAGCATTTTGTTCACACTTACCATACACACTGCTTAGCCAAGAACTTAAAGCAACCAGGAAAAGAGATTTCAATTGACAGTATCATTCTTTATTTTCACTCATTTATTTATTTTTCTAATAATTAAGCTATATTTTTTTTAACAAATTAGACTTGTATGTATAACTTTCAATTGACAGTATAAGTCAGCTGAGCAACTGAAGCTAAGGAAAAATCCAACTAGAGATCTCTGTACTTCAGAAAACTCCTACATTGCAAGGTGAAAGCTTTGCCTCTTTGAGGAGGGTGCATAGCATTTTATTCACACATACCATACACACTGCTTAGCCAAGAACTTGAAGCAACCAGGAAAAGAGATTTCAATAGGCAGTATCATTTTCCTGATCAACCCTGTGACTGGAGCATCCTGTTTGGGGATTTGGATCTATCCATCAACAGATATTTTATTCAATGTTGACTTAGTGTCCAGAGAGTTGCTAACACAGCCAGATAACACAAGCAGAGACAAAAATGCCAGAAGCAGGGGGGAGGGGAGAAAAACAAGAACTGAAGGTAAAAAAAGAATGTTTTACTCAAAGAATGTTTTTACTCAGTTTTAGTAGCACTGAAAGGAGATAATTTTATGGATAAAATACTATGTATAGGCAGTAAAGAATCATCCACAAAATAATCTATTAATATAAATCAAATTTACCTAACAAAATCCTGCTACAGTAGTATTTTGATTTTTAAATATGAATGATTTAAAAAAATTTTAAATAAAAATGGTTTTTAAAATAATAAATAATATTATTGTGTTTTGGATTTTTTTGGTTTTTGGGCCACACCCGGTGACACTCAGGGGTTACTCCTGGCTATTCGCTCAGAAGTCGCTCCTGGCAGGCACAGGGGACCATATGGGGAACTGGGGGATCAAACTGTGGTCCGTCCTAGGTTAGTGCAGGCACCTTACCTCCAGTGCCACCGCCCGGCCCCCATATTATTGTGTTTTTTAATTTTTTATTTATTCACCTTTATTTTTTAATATATAAAATCTTTACTTAAACACCATAATTATAAGCATGAGTGTAGTTGGTTTTCAGTCATAAACAGAACACCCTCCATCACCAGTGCAATATTCCCATTACCAATGCCACCCCTCCTTCCTAACTCTGCCCTGTATTCTACTCTTATCACTCATTAAGATTGTCATGATAGTTATTAGTGTAGTTATTTCTCTAACTACAATCACTACTTTTTTGTGGTGAGCTTCATATTGTGAGTCATTCCTTCCAGCCCTCATCTCTATTGTCTCTGGGAATTATTACAATAATTTCCTTAATTTTTCTTAAAACCCATAGATGAGTGAAACTATTCTGTGTGTGTCTCTCTCCCTCTGACTTATTTCACTCTGCATAATAGATTCCATGTCCATCCATGTATAAGAAAATTTCATGACTTCATCTCTCCTGATGACTGCATAATATTCCATTGTGTATATGTACCACATTTTCTTTAGTCATTCATCTGTTTAAGGGCATCTTGGTTGTTTCCAGAATATGGCTATTGTAAATAGCACTGAAATGAATATAGGTGTGAGGAAGGGATTTTTGAATTGCATGTTTGTGTTCCTAGGGTATATCCCTAGGAGTGATATGGTTAGATCATATGGGAGCTCAATTTCCTATTTTGTGAGGAATCTCTATATTGTTTTTTTATAAAGGCTGGACTAGACGGCATTCCCAGCAGCAGTTTCTTTCTCTCCACATCCCACCAGCACTGATTATTCATGGTCTTTGTGATGTGTGCCAGTCTCTGTGGTGTGAGATGATACCTCATAGTTGTTTCGATTTGTATCTCTCTGATGATTAATGATGTGGAGCATTTTTATGTGTATTTTGACCATTTGTATTTTTTTTTCTTTGACAAAGTGTCTGTTCATTTCTTCTCCCCATTTTTCTTGGGGTTAGATTTTTTTTCTTGTTAAGTTCTGTCAATACCTTGTATATTTTGAATATTAGCCCCTTATTGGATGGGTGGTGGGTGAATAGTTTCTCCTATTCTTTTGTATCCTAGCAACTATTTCCTTTGAGGTGCAGAAGCTTCTAAGCTTAATATAGTCTCATTTGTTTATTGCTGCCCCCACTTGTCTGAGGAGTGCTGTTTCCTTCTTGAAGATGCTTTAGTCTCAATGTCATGGAGTGTTTTACCTACATGTTGTTCTATATCCTTATGGTTTCAGGCCTGATATCAAAGTCTTCAATCCAGTTGAGTTTGATTTTTTGCATGGTGTTAGATGGGGTCTGAGTTCACTATTTTGCAAGTAGCTAACCATTTGTACCAATACCACTCATTGAAGAGGCCTTACTTGCTCCATTTTGGATTTCTTGCCCCTTTATCAAAGATTAGTTGATTGTATGTCTGGGGAACAATTTCTGAATACTCATGTCTATTCCACTGATCTGAGGATCTGTCTTTATTCCAATACCATGCTGTTTTAATAACCATTCCTTTGCAATACAATTTAAAATTGGGGAAAGTAATGCCTCCAATATTCCTTTCCCCAAGGATTGCTTTAGCTATTCATGGGTGTTTATTGTTCCAAATGTATTTCAGGAGTGTTTGATCCACTTATTTAAAGAATGCCATGGGTATCTTTAAAGAGATTACATTAAATCTGTGCAATGCTTTGGGAATTATTGATATTTTAATTATATTAATCCTGCCAGTCCAGGAGCAGGGTATGTGTCTCCATTTTCTGTGTCCTCTTTTGTTTCTTGAAACAGACTTTTGTAGTTTTCTTTGTATAGTTCCATCACCTATTTAGTTAAGTTGACTCCATGATATTTGTTTGTGGGGTACTAATGTGAATGGGATTGTTTTTTAATGTTCATTTCCTCTCTATCATTATTAATGTATAAGAAGGCCATTGACTTTGGCATGTTAATTTTGTAACATGCCACTTTGCTACATGAATCTATTGTTTCTAAAAGCTTTTTGACAGAGTCTTTAGGGTTTTATAAATATAGTATCATGTCATCTGCAAACAGTGAGAGCTTGACTTCTTCCTTTCCTATCTGAATATCCTTGATATCTTTTTCTTGCCTAATTACTAGGACAAGTATTTCCAGTTATATATTGAATAGGAGTGGTGAAAGAGGACACCCTTGTCTTGTAGCAGATTTTAGAGGAAAGGCTTTTAGTTTATCTCCATTGAGAATAATATTTGCCATTGACTTGCAGTAGATGACCTTGACTATGTTGAGACAAGTTCCTTTTGGTGCTGTTTTTTTTTATCAAGAACAGGTGTTGGACCTTATTGAATGCTTTCTCTGTATCTATTAATATGATTTTTATTTTCATTTTTGTTGATATGGTATATTATATTAAGTTGATTGATTTATGGATGTTAAACTATCCTTGCATTCCTGGGATGAAACCTACGTGGTCGTGGTGAATGACCTTGATGATGCATTGAATTCTATTTGCCAGGATTGTTGAGAATTTTTGCATCTGTGTTCAACAGGGATATTGGTTTGTAATTTTCTTTTTTGGCAGCATCTCTGTCTGGTTTTGGTATAAAGGTGATGTTGGCTTCATAGAAACTATTTGGAAGTTTCCTGTTTCTTCAATTTTATGAAAGAACCTGAAAAAGATTGGTAGAAGTTCCTCTTGAAAGCTTTGAAAGAATTCTTTAGTGAACCCATCTGGGCCTAGCTTTTGTTTTTGAGTAATATTATTTTTAAAAATATTCTAATTGAGAGTCATTTGGATGGCCTGGTTATTTTTTAAAAAATAGAAAAGTCGGGGCCCGGGAGATAGCATGGAGGTAAGGCGTTTGCCTTTCATGCAAAAGGTCATCGGTTCGAATCCCGGTGCCCCATATGGTCCCCCGTGCCTGCCAGGAGCAATTTCTGAGCATGGAGCCAGGAGTAACCCCTGAGCGCTACCGGGTGTGACCCCAAAACCAAAAAAAAAAAATAGAAAAGTCCATGTACCATACCTCCCCCAAATTTGGCATTGCTTTCAAAACAAAATGATTATTTAAAAAAACCATTTAACTCAAGTCTAAGATGTTATTTTGCAATGATAAGTAGTATTGAGAAATTTAGTGGAGTCACAGAGCTAGTAGAGTGAGAAAGGTGCTTGTCTCACATGCAGCTAGTCCATCTATCCCCAACAGCACACATGGCCCCCTGAACCCTGTCAGGAATGATCACTGAGCACAGAAAGAAATATACAAAATAAGACCCTAAGCACAGACCCTAGGCTCAGAGAGAGAGGAAGAGAGTTAGAAAAAGACAGAGAGACAGAGAGAAAAGAAAAAAGTGGAAGAGATATGGGCTTACTGCATAATGACAAGAGAAAGATATTTCAGAGTCTGATTCAATGCATAATCAATCACCAAGACAGGCATTCATACTTTGGGGTGCTCAAATAGCCAGAATTTGGCTATTGTAAATAGTGCAGCAATAAATATAGGAGTGAGGAAGGGATTTTTGTCTTGTATTTTTGTGTTCCTAGGGTATATCTCTAGCAGCTAAGTAATTTTTGTTTTGTGTTTTAGGCCATACCCAGCAGTGCTCAGGGATTACTTCTGGATCTGCACTCAAAAAATTACTTCTGGCAGTGCTTGGGGAAACATATAGGATGCTCAGGATTTAATTGAAATTAGTTATTTGAGAGGCAGTACACTAAACTTTTCTCAAACATTTATCCCCAGTCAACTGGAGTTTTTGCTGGTTGTGTAACACATTAAAAAGACCAACTGTGACAAATGAATTGCCATATCTGTACCCAGCCAGTTCCATAGACTCACTCTGTTCTTGAAAGAAATGTAAACTGAGGGCCTGGACCAGTGGCGCAACAGTAGGGAGTTTGCCTTGCAAGCGGCTGACTCAGGACGAACCGTGGTTCTATCCCCCTGCGTCCCATATGGTCACCCAAGCCAGGAGCCATTTCTGAGAACATAGCTAAGTAGCCTTTACTAAGTATTACTAAGTAGCCTGAGCGTCACCGGGTGTGCCCCCTCCAAAAAAAAAAAACCAAACAAACAAACAAAAAGAAATATAAACTGAGCTGTGAAAAATTATGATTACACCAGTCATGCAGCCCAAAACTGGCAATCTCCGGAAAAGAATGCTGTCCAAATCCCTGCCTAGCTTAAATCACACCTGCTGCACCAATCACTAACAATCATTGCTTAGCCAATGGCCCTGTTTGACCACTTCTTTTTGCAAAGACACCAATTTTTACCAAAATCCTACATATGCAGGTATTTGGGCTGATAACAGCAGGACTTTTATTTAGAGTGTGTACATGCACATTCCTTCCACCTTCTTGTTCTTCCATAAGCCCTGGCAGCAGAAAACATACCTGATAGAAGTCACAGTATCAGCAATAGTGCTTGGAATTCCTACATCCAGGGCCATATAACAATTTCAATTTTGAGTTCTATTGTCATCCCTGTAGGAACATACTAATTTAAATGCCAATGTGTAGATGAAGCCACCTAATACTCAGAAACAAATAAAGTAACAGAGTAGTCAACTAAAACAAGAGCTTACTAAACCTTCTGACAATGATTTAATGACCTCATTGGAGATACAATGATTTTCACAAATTTGCTTGTCGCTATACTCTTTTTTTTTCTTCCTCCTTTTCTTTTTCCTTTTTTGATAATTTTGCTTCCACTTAGCTGATAACAAATGTATTAAATTAACTATGTGATACATGCTCATAAAATGAAGTAAAGTCAATGAAAAAAAGACAAACTATTGAGTATTTCACATTAAAATACATTTAGGTTCCTAGACAGGAGTGGGTTTTCAATTTTTATACTAAAATAAAACAAACTCGGGGGGGGGCAGCATAATATTTCAGCAGATAGGATAATTGTTATGCACATAGCCAACCTGATTTGATCTTTGGCATCTCATATGGTACCCTAAACAACACCAAGAGTAATTCCTGAATGCAGAGCCAGGAATAACTCCTGAGCACAACTGGGTATAGCCCCAAAACAAAAGAAAAATCCTTGGTTATTGAAAAGACTCATTCACAATTACTTTTACTTATCTGAAAAAAATGACACTATCCTTTCAGTGCCAAATATTTTCTTTCCTCTGTATTTTAATTTAGCATGTTTCTTTGTTGCAATTACACTTTTGTTTCACTTGTCATCTAGGAATACTTATTTGTTCTCTAGTTTTAAAATAATCTCTGTCATAAAACATAACCATCCAGGCCAGATAAAAATAACCATCAATGACAGGGAAGAAATAAAATAGAGGAGGTTATTAACAAGAGGAGACAGGAAATAAAAGGGGATAGGTCAGGGATCTTACATAGATCAGTGCTGTGGATTTATGATATATTTATATATCTAAATCACAGGGCCAAAACACTGAAAAAATGAGACCCAAACCACAACAACCAAAATCAAAAATGTGCTAATGTGCTTCTCGAGGTGGCAGAGTGGATAGTGAGAGGAAACCTGGGGACATTGGTGAAGGGAAGTATACACTGGTGGTGTGTTTGGGGCTGGAACATTACATGCCTGAAAATCAACTATAAAAAATTTTGTAAATAATCATAGTACCTTAATAAAAATAAAAAGTAAATAGTCATCAATTTCTCCTAACAACCTTAGGAAGATGTTTAGATAACACACACACACACACACACACACACACAAATGACATGAATTGTGACAGAGTAAGGGAATAAGTAGGAAGAACATATGAGAAGATCCTAAGAAAGTTTAGTCTTACTTTTAAGATAAGGGATGTTTCTTCATATAGAGGGGTTTGAAGTGTCTGGGACTACATTTAGTTCTATTCTCAGGTACTATTCCCAATAGTATTCAGATGGAGATCATATGGTGTCAAAGACTTGACCAAGTTCCACTATATTCAATTAAACCACCTTAACTCTTGATCCAAATTTAAGAAATTTAGGGGAAAGTGGTTGGAGCACTGGCTCTAAAGGATATTGACTTGGGACAGAGGTGCTAGTATAGCCAGTAAGGCACTTGCTTCATACATGGCTGATCTGCATTTGATCCTCTGCATCCCATATGAACCCTTGAGCATTTCTAGGAATGATTCCTAAACTTAGTGCCAGGAGTAACCCCTGAGGATCATTGGTTGTAGCCCATAAGTGAAAAAAGAACCAAAAAAAAAAAAGAGAAGAGAAAAGAAAAAAGAAAAGAAAGAAAAGAAAAAAAGGACAGTTATTTGGGGCCAAAACAATAGCAGATAGAATGCCTTGTATGCAGCTGGCCCAAGTTTGATCTCTGGCATCCCATATGGTCCTCTGAACCCACTAGGAGTAATTCCTGAGAACAGAGACTGGAGTAATCTCTGAACACTTCTAGTTATACCTCTACTGTTACCTACCCCCAAATCTTCCTCCATTTGTTTTGGCTTTTTAATTTGGGGGACAAATCTAACTTAAATTTAAGAATTACCTCTGTAGAGGGAAAGAAATAGACATAGAATAGTCTCACACATCTATGGGTTTTAAGAAAAATAAAAACATTATTGTAATAATGCCCAGAGACTATAGAGATGAGGTCTGGAAGGAATGGCTTATGATATGAAGCTCACCACAAAGAGTGGTGAGTGCAGTTAGAGAAATAATTACACTGACAACTATGGCAATGTCAATGAGTAAGAGAAGTAGAATGACTACCTCGAATACAGGTAGAAAGGTGAGTGAGGGAGATGGAGGACATTGATGACAGGAATGCTGAACTGTTGAAGGAGGATGTTCTTTTTATGACTGAAACCCAACTACAATCATGTTTGTAATCATGGTGCTTAAATTAAGATATTAGGGGCTGGAAAGATAGCATGGAGGCAAGGCATTAGCCTTGCATGCGGAAGGGCAGTGGCTCAAATCCTGGCATCCCATATGGTCCTCTGAGCCTGCCAGGAGCGATTTCTGAGCATAGAACCAGGAGTAACCCCTGAGCGCTGCCGGTTGTGACCCAAAAACAAAAAAAAAAAATTAAGATATTAAAAAAATAATTATCTCTGTAGGCCAGAGAGATAGCACAGTGGAAGGGTGTTTGCCTTGCATGCAGCCAACCCAGGATGGACAGTGGATCAATTCTTGGCATCCCATATGGTCCCTAGAGCCTGCCAGAAGCGATTTCTGAGCACAGAGACAGAAGTGACCCCTGAATTTCGCCAGGTGTGAACCCCCCAAAATTTGCCTCTGTGATTTTAATATGAATAGACCTCAGGAAATCAAGATCATAAAAGAAATAACCACTTAGGAGTTATTTTAATAATCCAACTAAAAAGCAAGTCATTGCCTGAGGTGGTAGAAGATGGAGAACAGCATCAACATTTTTGACAAATTCTCTCTTACAGCTAACAAATGAGAATATTTTGCTCAGTTAAACTAATCATCTGTTCAGCATGTTCCATGGTCATTACTGGCTGCATCCTATGACCATCTGGAGACCAGAATGACCAGCCAAACCCTGTGTCTTCACGCACACACACAAAAACAACGTTTACAAAATTCATTGGCATGTTCCTCAAAGTTTGCTGTGTTCTTTGAACTTTCCTGACCTTGGGAAAATGATTTGCCATGGAAAAATTTTCAGCCAACGGAGCTTGGACTCTTCTTGAAGTCACATGAACTCTTGCATTGAAAATACTGTTTTGTGTATTTCTGTTTTCTGTGTTAGCTCCAGAATCTGCATTTCTCTCATTGAGCAAACAAAGACTCAGGAGAAGCCAATGAAAAGAACGGGCTTAGGAGCCCAACCATCAAGACAAGCTCTCATATTCAAATTGTAAGTGTAGGTTAAAGCTATGTTGTTATACAATTAATTTTATAATGTTTATTCTGTAAAACTTATTGAAAACTGATTCTGTTTTCAAATTTTGTGTGACATTACCCTCCAAGAAACTCACTATCAAGCACCAGATGAAAAATTTATGTTAATCTATCAGTTTACATTCTACATTCAAATAACTTATTTTATTTTGCTTTGTTTGGGGGCCCGCTGTGCTCAGAGGTTATTCCTGGCTCTGTACACAGGAATTACTCCTAGCAGTGCTAAAGGAATCTTAGGAAGTCCTGAGGAGCAAACTAGGATCAGCAGTGTAAGGCAAGCCCCTACCTTCTGGCCTATGGCTCTAACCCATCATTTGTTTTGAACTTTAGCTAAATTATATTTAACCTAGAACATTAGAAATATTATTTTACTCTGCCCTGAACATAAAACATTAGCAAGTAAGAGTTTTCATAAAGACTCTATCCTAGACCCTGTCCTATGACCTGCACAAATACCAAGATCACTAGCTACAGTGGCCTGATTTTCTCACCTACAACTGAGAGGAAAGTTTCCTGGCACCACAAAAAAGTCCTTGGGGCGGAGTAATGAGTATATATGGAGCCAATGATTGATCCCATGATGGTATGCTTCAAGAATGGAGAAGCCCTGAATCTCTTAGGCTTCGGGAATTCCCTTTCTTCCCCAATGCT
>PVKC010039218.1:0-12591 GCA_004027635.1 Crocidura indochinensis | reverse complement strand
TGGATGGAGATGGAGGCCTCTGTCTGTTCTCCCAGGCCACGTGGCTCCATCCTCCATTAATGGGTCTGGGGTCCAGGAAAGCGACGGGTAGAAATCTCACTCACAGGCAGGCTTCAGGAGGTAACAGCTTTATTCAGACCCTATCCACCACATGTGTGGCCTATATCATAACCAATTAAGCATTCAGCCATTCTTAGCTAGCCCTGCATCTTAACTTCTTTCAGCCATCTTTCCTCTGACCTCCAAGCTGGCCCAAGGCCAAAGACCAAAGAGCTAAAGCCCCTAATCCTCCTCGACCAAGGCCTTATATCACCTTCTCCAGACCCTCCCAGGAACTGGGCAGGGTCTGCAGGTAAAGTTACAGGTCATATCCGCCCAAGACTCCTCCCATCAATAGGTGGGTCTCAGGTAGATTAACCTAAATCCAGGGTGGGGTTACACTTACATACACATGCACCTTTATAACTCATAAATAAATTAGTTTTGGGATAAGTTATGGACAAATTATACAGTGGAATTGTTAGGTTCTATGAATAGCCACTAATAGCATACTTTTAATTTCATAATAAACCATTATTAAAAATTAAAATATCACAAGTTTGTATGTTTGCTGAATTACTAGTTAATGTTATATTCTTCTGACATCTTTAGGGTTTATACATTAATTTTAAAACTAGATACTGTTATACTTAAATGTCTTAATGAATCACCTAGATTAATATTTAAAAAGGTCCTTATTTTGAAGAAAGGATTTGAAATAATGCATTCACCCTTCACCCATATTACATTAAAGTTTCAAGGGAATGACATCTCTAAGGGGGAAATGGCTTAGGCAGGAAGTTTAGTGAAGGCCCTAATAATGAGTATTGAAAGAAACAGTGTTTAAAACCTAAACTAGCTGAGAGACAGACAAGGGAACTCAACTGTAGCCCAAACACTATAAAAGTGTATAATCTCCCAGGCGTCAGTACTGATAGAAAAAAGCGGTATAGGGGAATGCAAGGAATAAAAGCTACAATAGACACTCAAGAACCTACTGTATGAAGTTCAATGTTTCCCCCAACCAAAAGAAGCCTCATTAATTGTTACATGTGCGAAGAACTTAAGACAAAGGTATTATAGGAAATATTCATACTTTACCTTCCCAAAACACTACAAAGTACTTTGAGATATCTCTGATCTGGAAAAGTCTGTGTTCTCATTGAGAATACTTTAATATATTTCATTCATTCTCTTCTATTATTTCCCCCAACAAATTTGTTTTATATAAATAAAATAAGATTGGTCTAATTAAAAAAAAAACTTCATCTGGAAAATATTTTGGAGTAATTATTTGATTGACTAAGTTATTAAGATTAAATTCAGTGATATGGTAGAATTAAAAAACTAAACTTTTAAAGTTGGAACAAAAATAATTGTTACAAATTAGATACACAAAATATTATTTATATATTAAAATATACTAATTAAAGCTGAAGCTCATGAAGTACTTTGCAAAACTATTAAAGTAGCAAATAAAAATAAGCCAATCTTGGGGCCCGGGAGATAGCATGGATGTAAGGCGTTTGCCTTTCATGCAAAAGGTCATCAGTTCGAATCCCGGTGCCCCATATGGTCCCCCGTGCCTGCCAGGAGCAATTTCTGAGCATGGAGCCAGGAGTAACTCCTGAACACTGCCGGGTGTGACCCCCCCAAAAAAAAAACAAAAAAAAATAAGCCAATCAAATTTCAAATTATGCATGTCCCAGCTTCCTGATGTAAGAATTTTCTTTTCTTTTTTTTTCTACATGTGCTGATATTTTTTTATGTTTTTATTCAAACAGCACGATTACATACATGCCTGTAGTTGGGTAGAAACTTACCAGCTTTTACTTTAGAACAGTCTAAGATTTAAAGTACCATATTCTTTTTTGTTTGTTTTGTTTTGGAGCCACACCCAGTGATGCTCAGTGATTACCCTGGGTTGGGGGACCATATGGGATGCCGAGGATTATATCAGGTCCATCTTGGGTCTGCCACATGCAAGGCAAACACTCTACTGTGATGCTATCTCTCTGGCCCTTAATGTTACATGTTCTTATTTTCAACTTCCTATAATGGTTATCATTATACAGTGATGATGAGCACACTAAATAATGACTTTGACATTCATTTCTTCTGAAAGGATACATGAAGAAGATAACAGACTTTAAAATATCTCTTTCAAAACAAAATATTGGACATTCAGTAAACAGAAATAAAAGGAAAGGGAAACATAACCTTTCCTTTATTTTTTGTTTTTAAAGAAATATTAAAGATTCTGAAAGCAATTTGTTTTCTCATGGATTACATTCCTTTAGACAATAATTCATTTCTAAATAATGAACTCTCAATCTCAGAAGTCTTGAAAACTTTAACCAATAGAAATAAATAGGGTTAAATTATTTTATTTTAAGTTAAAAAATTTAGAAATAATTATACATATTAGAGTAAATGTTTATCTGTTCATTAACTTATGTTGTCAAATTGCAACAATTATTCTTTGCTCATTATACTTTACTAGCTCTATATTCCCATGTTTTGTTATAATTTATACATAAAATATGAATATAAAATATTTATGCAATAGTCATTATTTCCAAATACTATCGTATTTTGATATTTGTAAGGACAGTCTTGAGTTAATGCATACATTTTAGAGCATTGACCTTTTGTTTGTACTATGAAAGAAAAATCTATGATACCATTATAGTGTGTACTGCTGTTAATAATTTATTTTTTAATTTAAGCTTTTGCATCTTTTATAATTTCTGATCATTTACTTTACTTTTAAACAAACATATATTGCTTTAAATTAAATACAAAATAAAGGTGCACCTAAAGTTTTATATATATAAATCCAAGAATCTAAACATATCTTGATTTAAATATTTGTATCACCACTAATTATGACTCTCATACTATGGAAGAGCAATACTATATTCAAAATAATAATGGCATCTAGAACCAAGTTATTGGCAAAGCATTATAGAAACTATATATTTCTTTCAATTAATTGCAAAGCCCAGTTTGTAATTTGCCATATTTTATTTAATCTCACCTTATCTTTAAAATTGGCTAATCTATATCTATAAAATATTTATATTTTGGTATCTAAAATAATGCAATCTCAATAGAATTTTATGAATATTTATGCTCAAATTAGAGTTTTAATGTGCTAACTAGTATTATTAATGCTAGTTAATGTACCTAGATTAATTCAGTTTAGGATGAAATTAGAAGACAAAGTATAAAAAAAGAATAAATTCAAACACGTTAAAGAAAGCAAATAAGTATAATTTAATTAATTTATAACTGGTTATAATTAACTAAATTTTAAATTATAATTAAATCATATTTTATATAATTATATACATTAACACAAAAATTTACACTTTTAGAGTTAATCTAACTTTGCATTAGACAAATTCAATAAAGTATATGATTAAAAATGACAACATAGTTCTCCAAGTTTACTTGAAAATTTATACCCAAATAATCTATCAATGAAAAAATGTGAATTTCCTTAAATAGATAAACTTGAGCATTTCATAAACAAGTAGATTTCTTTTCTGATACATTTTTAAGTTGTAAAATTGAATTAAAGTGAATACCTAATACACATCCTGAGTTCCAAGATACTGTGCACTGTAGCTGCTAGTTGGAGAGGATGAAGGTTGAAAGCTCTGTGTTCAGAACCAGTCCAAGCTGGATGCAGTGGTCCTTCTGGGGTGCTGGGAGATCCCCTCAAGGAGAGAGCATTCTGGTTGCCTGTGGCCGGGACTGACATTCAAGAAGCAGCCACGGGACTGCTCCCCGCTTTGCCAGAATTCACCCAGGCAACAACTCCGGACAACATCATGTCTCCAGAGACAACAGAACCCAACAAACCAAAGGGATTGTGATGTCCCTCCTTCTCAAGGCACGCAACAATGGGAACCCCAATTGCCTGCCCCACCCACCTATGGATTCATCCGTCTACTATTATATATTTATATTACATTGTGCATAAAATATAGATAAATTTACTGGCTATACTTCATTATAGTATATATAATTTAATTATTAGTTAGCTTGTTCCTGCCAAGGATTCAAGCTTGGGAAGGGGTGTGAATCCAGGAGCATTGGTAAAGGGAATTTTTACCACTGGTGATAGGATTGGTGTTAGATTATAGAATGGCAGCAAAAAATGCATTATGAGCCACTATGAAAACCATAGAGTTTAAATGAAGTAGTGAAAATTTTCTAAAGAAACCGCAGTTGGAAATTTTCAAAAGATGTGCTTTTGGAATTCAAAACGTTAAGATGACTTCTAGTTTGTAATTCTAAACTTTCAATAAAATGAATCCTTTATTTGAATCATTTATATCTTGTTTTTTGTTTGTTTATTTGTTTTGGTTTGTTTTGGTTTTGTTTTTTGTTTTTGGGCCAAGTCCGGTGACACTCAGGGGTTATTCCTGGCTATGCGCTCAGAAATCATTCCTAGCTCCAGGGACCATATGGGACACCAGAGATTGAACTAAGTCTGTCCTGGGTCATCCATTTGCAAGCAAATGCCCTATTATCGTGTTATCACTCTGACCCCGCATTTATATTTTGTTTTATTCCACATTCAGACAAGTAGCATGAGTGGCTGAGAAGTGCAGTCCCTGAACTCAACATAGCTGGACATGTGCTCCAGACTTGCTATTGTCTAGGTTCCACGGATCTTTCGTTTAGCTAAAAGAGAATATGAATATATGTGGGACATTCTAATTCCTCTGTCAAAATTACAGTATTTACTGATTAAAATATTTTATAACTCTCAGGAACTATTTCAAATACAACCTTCTCTAAAGGGCAAAACCAGATCGCTATTAATTTTGCTCTTTTTCTGAATATTTTCCTTTTTATATTTTATTTAAATTTGCAAATACAGCGAAATGCCTTTAACTTTTATCAGGTAAAGTAGTTTATATGTAAACAGATTGTAATCAAATTTCCCATTTCTGGCCCCAAATTTAAGTAGCTTGAAAGGTACACATTTCTAAAATTTGAACAAATTGAAAAACTATTTTTTTTTTAATTTGTAAGGAAGAAAGAAAACAGGTCAACCTGTTTTTTTCAAGATTGAGGACCAACAAATAATTTTAGTAATTGTTTAAATGAGCAGAGATTAGAGAGTGAAACCACTTCAGGTAACAGTACTATTGTAGAATAGAGAAGCAGCAAAGTAACAATTGAGAGAATGCTGAAGACCACTCAGTTAAGAATTTTAAATACTCAAACTATGCTGGTGAGCAGAAAACTGTTAGATTTGCATATTGAAATTTGACCTACTTTACATAGAAACTATCTAAGAAATTCCCATCCACCTAGAGGTAAATGCATTAATTTATTTTTATAGGTCAATTTCAACTTTTATTTAAGTTCTAAAAATATTAATTGTGAACATATATTAATATGAACAAGTATTCTGAGTATACTTATTCATAACAATTTTTAATTTAAAACTAGTTTGCCATGTTGACATTTAGATTGCTATAAATGATAGAATTTTATAATAGAATACAATGTTCCAACACTCTCCATCATTGTGATGACTTCCATTCACCATTGTGTGTCTAAGCACATAAGCAAATTTTCCTAAGTGTAACTACTAGTGTACCATTTTATATTACAGTGATAATTAGTGTTACCATTGTTAGCAATAAGCAGCACTATCCTTTCCTGATTGCATGTAATCAGAAAATACCTGCATCACAAAATAAAAATCTTTCTTCTCAAAGAGTTAATAGAATAAGAAAGGCATATGCCTTGCATATAGGTAACCCATAATAGATTTCAAGAACCAAAAAGGATGCCTGGAGCACTCCCAAGAATAATGTCTGTATATAGAGCTAAGAGTAAGTCCTGAATATTCTTTGGTTTGGTGTCCCATGAAGATATAAAGAAAATATTTTTGATAAAAATAAAATTATTTTTAAAGTTTGAACAAAAAGTTTGGTTGTATATTTCAGGGAAAAACAGATGGTACTTCTAATGCTTTCATAGTATAAAATTACTTTCCAGAGACACAAGTATATGAGCCTTGACCTATGAGTCAAAACAAAAAGTCAGCTTGTTTATTCAATTGGCTGTCTGATTGACACAAAAAGATCAATCAAGTGGAGAAGTGATTAAAGCAGCTTCTTTCTGCATATTTCCCTAGAGGTAAAATCAATGTGCATCCCCAGTTAATAATAAAAAGTGATAAATGAATAAATAATCACATTTTTAGAAACCTTAATCTCAGCCTTGAGGTGGTTGTTGGTCAATTATTGATGTATCGATTCCATGAATATTTTTAAGAAGATATGTAATGCTTAATATTTAATGCAATATGTTTTATTTACTTTTATAAGAAAATATTTTGGTTTAAAATTGTTAGTATTAAAAGCCCTAAAGAAAGATTTTTATTGAACTCCAAAAATAAAATAATTCAAAATGTTACCACTGAGAAGTCTCATTGCCATGTCAAGCATGGGAAGAAATGAAATCAGTTTCCATAACCTCTTTTTTTTAAGTTTCCCCCGAGAAAGCAACATTCACTAACTTTTAACATAAACCCAGTAACATGTAATCAAAAGAAAACAGATTTATCTTTGCTGAAAAAATATGAAACCATGAAAATAAGAAAAATGTATGATAATAGTCACATAGATAATTGTTTTTTATTCAATTCCTTCCTCTTGAGTAATCTTGGCATGCTTTCTTGTATTTACACCTTACAAATAGGAGAATTAAAACTTTCACATATAAGATTTTAATTAATAACGTGAACTCAGTAAATTATGGGTCATGATTCCAGATGTATGGTGTTTTCTCATTAACAATTAAGATGTAAAATATTATTAAGAATTAATTTTTTAGCTTGATTCTTTTTATGTATATGTGGATAACCCAGCATATATATGCATTTATTTAGAGACAATTGTTTAGAATGCTATCAATAGTGAAAACTCAGGCATAAAATGTTCTAACATCATACCCACTGCCAGATGTCAGTGTCCCTCAGTCACTAACTTAGGGTATCTCTCATCACATTCTCACAACCAAAAAATACCTTTAGTAAAACTCAGTCTGTAAGCTTACTGTCAAGGTCTCATACCATTGGCAATTATTTGATTTTTGCTGTTGTTGTTGTTGTCAATTTGGTTTTGGACACACCCAGTAGGGCTTAAAGCTTATTCCTGGCTCTTTATTCAGAGCTCATTCCTTTTGGCTATAGGGACCATTTTTATGTGACTTTATTTAATATGTATAGTGCTTTGGGTAGAACTGTCATTTAGAAATTTAAGTATTTTAATACATAAACATTAAGTCTGTTTCCATTTTATTGAGTCTTTTATTATTTTTAAATATATTTACTTAAAGTGAACTTGTGTCTGATTTGTGGGGCACACTTGCAAATTGAAAGGATCTTAAAATATTCTCATTTTGCTTCATAATTATTCCATAGTTATTCCATGGAATCTGCATAAGTGTTTTGTAACCTGGCTCTTTATAGAATTATTATCTTGTGAAATTTCTTTTTAATGAAGTCTTATTATTAAACATAATGCCATATGAACTATAAATAGCAATGGTTTGACTTCTTTCTTACTTGAATATTACTATGTCTTTCTTATCTAATTGCTGTATAAAGGACTACCAATACTATGCTGAATAATAATGTGAGAGTAAGGATCCTTCTCTTCTATCTTATCATTGAGAACATACTCAATATATTACAGAGTATAAAATTGTTGTTTATTTTAAATACTTTTTTTTACTATATTTAGGCAATTTTTTCTATTTCCCATTTGTTGAGTTTATGATAAATGTGTGTTGGATCTGGTAATTGAATTCTATGCGTCTCTAGACATATAGGTAAGATGTTTATCTTTCCTATGCTATTATGGGGTATCAAATAGACTGGTGGTATTTACAAAACCACCTGTACCCCTAATGCAAATCCCACTTGGCCCTAGTATATGATCCTTTGATGTACTGTTAGAGTTGTTTCAAAAAGAATTTGTTGAGAATATTTGTTTCTACATCATCAGATATACATTTTATAAGTAGCTACTTTTTAGTTATATTAGTTCAGTTATAATATCAGGGTAGTATTTGTTTAATAGAAACTGGAAGGTTTTTATCTTGTTGACTTTCTCGAAGACTTTGAGAAAACATTCTTAGAATGTTTGTTTCATTGCACTACCTTGTTTTCACCTATCATTCTCTACTGGAAGATAGAGTTTCTGTTTTAAGTTCAGCCTTAAATTTTATACTTATGATATCTTTGATACTCCTGCTATCAGAATTCTATCTCTATCTTTGGCTTTGTACATTAATTGATATGTCTAGAATACTTTATATTTAAATTTATTGTGTTTGAAACTTTGAGCGGTTCTCAGCTATAACTGTGGCATATTTATTTTCTTTAGCTTACCTCAGGAATAAATTTGTTTTTTGGTTTTTGGGTCACACCCGGCAGTGCTCAGGGGTTACTCCTGGCTCCATGCTCAGAAATTGCTCCTGGCAGGCACGGGGGACCATATGGGGCACCGGGATTCGAACCGATGACCTTTTGCATGAAAGGCAAACGCCTTAACTCAGGAATACTTTTAATAAAATATTGTACCTCCTGAGTTCGTCATAGTTTCTTGTCATATTTAACTTAAATTTTATTCTTTATTGATGACTTCCTGCAACTTAGTTTTGAATAAACTAATTTATTCCTCTACATTGACCACTCTGCCACAGAGGCTTCCAGTGAGTTCTTAGTCACCTGCCTTATCTCTTTCCTGTTTCATCTGTTAATCTGATGAACTTTTTATTTTTTGGGTCACACCCAGTGGCTTTCAGGGGTTACTCCTGGCTCTGCCATTAAAAGCCACCCCTGCCAGGCTCTGGGAATCGTATGAGATGCCTGGAATGGAACCGGTGTCCAGGTTGGCTGCATGCAAAGCAAAAGCCCTACCACTGTGCTATATCTCAGACCCTGAATCTTTCTCACTTTTCATGCAATCTCTTATGCATATAGTTCAGTTTTATTTTTTTGTATAACACAGCTGTTTGGAAGGAAATTATCAGCAATTTTGGATCGCTCATGAAATTCTTTGATGTGTTTATATATTTACTTATTTATTTATTTGCATTTTCTACTCAGCTGGATTTGAATGACAACTTTTTCTGTAATCTTGTTCTTTTGGTTTTTGTAGTCATTTATTTACTTTATAGTAGTAAGAAAGTATGATTTCAAAAAGGGATATGGTTTACATATGAGCATAATATAAACACATCTCTGAAAGATTTTTAGGGGCTAAGGGAAATATTTGGTTCATATCAAATGATGAATGCTCTGAGCTTCTTAATTTACTCCTTAATTTATTCTTAGTGATCAAATCTAGTAGAGTTTTGGGGTTCATATAAGGAACCACAAATCAAAATCAGGTAAGCCACATACAAATTAAGAGTTTTACTCACTTTATTTTTTTCTCTGGCCTCCCAGAAAACTTGAAAAAATGTAAACTTGCTTATTTCTCATAAAATTAAGCTATGTCTTATTTATCTAGGTTCAGAATATTAGTTATTTCTATTGTTAATAGTTCAGGCAAAATGATGCTCAAATTTATAAATTGTGTAGAATTTATAGACTTCATTTATTATGGTGAGATTTAGAAGAAATTAAGGCTAAAGTAGAAATAATTAGGCATGTTCCACTTCAAGAAATTCATTCACTGTTGCATTATGGGAGATCATGATTTTGGCTACTAATTGCGGTTAAAATAAAGTGTTTTCTATTAATAGAATATATCAAACATTCTTATATATAATGAGTCTTTAAGGCTTAAATTACATATTTTTAAAATGTGATATTATGCTAAAATTGCATTTATGTAGCTTTGTAGCTATTTTCCATTGGCAAGTGAATACTGAAGTATTTTAAGTATTTCAAAAATAAATAAATAAACAGGGAAATTAGAACCATAAAAATAGAGTATGACTTTTATAAAATGTACTCAAGTTACTTTGACTATTACATTGATATAAATCGTATAGTTCTTTAGGTATATAGCTTTATAAGTCAATATGTTATATTATACTCACTGAAGTCTAGTTTCCATTATGAAATTTTAAATAATTAGTATGATTTTGAATGACCCAAGGAGATATATCCTCTTATAAATTTGAAGTTATATGTACAATTGATAAGTTAGGTAACAAAAAATGATTTAAGATTAAGCACATATGTTTTTCACTGATTCAACCACAAATATATATACATGTATATGTATATATATATGTATCTTGTGAACAAATAATGAAAAGAAGATTAAATATACATGGAACACATTACATAAGAGCAAAGAGCAGCTATGAAATCTGTTTGTAGACAGAAAATGGTTATAGAAAATAGATTTTTAAAAGATAAGATCAGTCAACATTTAAAACTAATGTTTTTGGGCTGGGCGGTGGAGCTGGAGGTAAGGTGCCTGTGCTAACCCAGGACGGACCACGGTTCGATCCCCCGGTTCCCCATATGGTCCCCCGTGCCTGCCAGGAGCGACTTCTGAGCGCATAGTCAGGAATAACCCTTGAGCGTCACCGGGTGTGGCCCAAACCCAAAAAACAAAAAAAAAAACCTAATGTTGCAGAACACAATAGAAGTGACAAAGAAAGTATCAATGGTGTTAAGTATGCAAAGTTTGTAGTGAGATGAACATAGAAAATAAATTGAATTTGACAATGAGTTCATCAGGATTTAGAAGACAGGTGGTATTATAGAGATTTAAATTAAATGAGGACTTCTTATGAATGATAGAAATAGCAAAGTAATAGCATCTTTCAAGAAGCACAGTGAAGGACAGTGGAGAGGATAGAAAGTATATTCAAGGAGGATGCAGTTATCAATTTATTTTTAGCATGAGTGTATTTTTAAATGTTTGTAGACAGAAGTTATATTTTAATGACCTGATTGATAATGTGAAACTTGGTAGAAGGTAAAAATATGCAATTTAGCTCACAAGATTATACAAAGATGAATATATATGTATATATAACTTAAATAAGAAAATAAGATATATGTATAATAATTTATATATATATGTAAGTTAAATAAGAAAAAAACAGTATTTTTCAACACTAATGTTACCAGTTTCTGAATTTTCTTACTTTAAAACTCCAACTTCAATTAAACACTATATACCAAATTATTTTCTGAAATAAAATAAATGTTCTTTTTGTATATTTTTCAAATAAGAGCATTATTTGGAAATGATTGCTTTCAAGAAGGAATACATTAATGTTAATACTCCACAGATTTCTTCACCCCAGTTAATTTTCAAAATTGAAATTCATTTTCAAAACTATTGTCAAACACTTGAAATCTATTGACATTTATCTGAATAGTAAATAAAAAGGTAACAATATTTAAATGATTAGCCTATATATTTGGTAGATTCAAAATGTAAATTTCTTATCCAGCACCATCTTGCTCCCTTGTGGTTCCCCTCCAACCACCCCCAATGGGAGAGAATTCCGGCCAGCAGTTTCTCTCTACCAGGGTGGTGGTGGTAAGGAAAGCACAAATAATTCACGATTATCCAGAATCATCCAGCACCTAAAAGATTAGAATTTGGAGAAGTTAATAATAAATGACTCAAGAAGACTGATGCCTTTCAAGAGCGTTTATTTGGGGGAAACATGGTCTTTTATCCCCTTCAATAGGGGAGGTAACATTATAATGAAGAATTCAAAGTTATCCAATAACAATGGTTCTTTTACATACAATTCAACCAATCATATAGCCAAAAAAGGTTTTACTTATCTATAGAGCAAAAGGTGGGAAGGCAGTGGTTGCATTAGAAATTCAAAAGGGAGGGGTAGAGGCAGGAAGGGAACCTTATCAGGAGTACATCTTGTTATTCTAACATTCTTATTCTAAAGGTTAGAACAAACAGCAATGCTATAAATTCTTAAACTAGTCTCTAAGATAAAAAGTAACATATAAATCTATTGACAAAAGCAAAGGAAAGGCACAAAGGGAGGCTCTCAAAACAATAACAGCCGGAACCTGGTAATAAACAAGTTCCAGGAAACTTAAGTAACTTTAGTTTGCTACATTTCCTGTTGGCTCAGGGCAGTGACCACAACTGCAAAATCGAGAAGAATGGCAGCTTCAAAGTTAACTATGGGTGCAGGGTTGCCCACACTCCCTAGCATTTACTTTTGTAGTGTTGGTTTCCGTAAATGGAAAATAGGGACCAGACAGATAGCATGGTGGTAAGACGTAGTCAAAATAGAAGTGGAAGTACTTCCCATAGAACTTAGTCAAGATGTGCCAGAGTGGTACCACAGTGCTAGGGCTTTTGCCTTGCACTCAGATGACCCAGGGTGGACTCGGGTTTGATCCCTTAGTATACCATATGTTCCCCTAAAGCAGGAGTGATTTCTAAGCCCAGAGCCAGAAGTAACCCTTGGGTATTACTGGGTGTGGCCCTCCAAAAAAAAAACAATAAAAACAAAAATTAAAAAAAAAGAAATCAGGCAAGAAAAAGAAATAAATCT
>PVKC010039217.1:0-12597 GCA_004027635.1 Crocidura indochinensis | reverse complement strand
CATTGAGGATAATATTTGCCACTGGCTTGTGGTAGATGGCCTTAACTATATTGAGAAAGGTTCCTTCTATTCCCATCTTGCTGAGAGTTTTGATCAAGAATGGGTGTTGGACCTTATCAAATGCTTTCTCTGCATCTATTGATATGATCATATGATTTTTATTTGTCTTGTTGTTGATGTTGTGTATTATGTTGATAGTTTTATGGATGTTAAACCATCCTTGCATTCCTGGGATGAAACCTACTTGATGGTAGTGGATGATCTTCTTCATGAGGCATTGTATTCTATTTGCCAACAATCTATTCAGCAACAATCTTATCATCAGTGTTAATTCCTCCCACCAATGTTTTGAGATTCCATCTCATATCCCGACCACCCCCCAACCCCAGAGTGTCATCAGAATAGGCACCTTTTTAAGATTAGTTGTTAAAGTTTTGGTCTACAATTTCAGGGGTCTTTTTGTTGTTGACTCCATGCTTTGGCTATTTATTTATATCATTACTTAATATGTATTTTACTTCTATTGCATTATTTATTTTTCTTTAAGGTTAACTGGTAATAGTTTTATATATCTTGACAATCCTTAATTTGTTGTATATATGTTAATGTGTTAAATGTTTTTGATGATACATTAATCATATATAGATAGTGTATATAGCTGTGATTATATTATTATATTTAAATCTATTTTGAATAATATAAGTTGCCCCCTTGGCCATTTTTTAAGTCATTGCCTTAAAAATTGTTTTGCAATCCTTTATTTTGAGATTAGCATGACACTTCAGGTGTACATTTAGGTTACTGATTTTGTTTCTTATTTCCTTATGTATACATGTGTAGCTATGAGTTTCTCATAATGTTTGTTGTAGTTGTCCCATAGATTTTGATAATTAACTCCCTAATTTAATCTCAAGAATTATGTAAAAATGTTTTTCTTCATTTCCTCTTTGATCTAGCTATTATTAAACATGAAGCTGTTCAGACTCCTAGTCTTAGGATTTCTGCACATTTTTAATACTATATTTCAGACTCGGTGACATTTTGATCTACTAGAATGCTTAGTATGATTCTTAAATTTGTGAGTTTATGTAAGTTAGACAAATGCCCTAAATGGGATCTATCCTGGAGAACATTCTATGTACAATAGAATGTGCATTCAGTATTTTGAGGATAAAAGGCCTGTAAAAAATTGTTAAGCCAAAGCTCTTCTAATTTATCATTTAAGGTTCTTATGCCCTTACTGATATCCTGCCATATGATCTATCCAATAATTAAAGTGATGTGTTGAAATCCCCCACTATTGTCATGTCTCCATTCATGTTTCTCTAGGTTTGTGAGAAAAAGGCTTACAAAATTTGATGACCCATTATCTGATGTGTATATGTTGATTATAGTTAAAGCTTCTTGGCCTATTATTTCTTTGATGTCCATCATATTCTCTAATAACTTTTTGAGTTTAAAAGCAATTTGGTCAGATATAAGTAGAGTTGTTCTAGCATTTTTTGTTTGTCTGTTTTCCAGTAACTTGTAAAATTGTTTTCCATCCTTTAAATCTGATCCTTTGTCTAACCTTCCAGTTATTGTTAGTTAGTTGGTTTGTTTTTGGGGTCACATTTGGGGATACTTGGGTTATTCCTGACTCCGTGCTCAGATATCACCCTTGGCAGGCTCAGGGGTCCATATAGAATGCCAGAATTAAAACCACCATTTTTCCTGGTTCTGCCACGTGCAAGGCAAATGCCCTACCACTGTGCTATCTCTCGGGCCCCTGCCTTTGTCTATCCTAAGAATTGAAATGTGTTTCAAAAAGACTGTTGCACCTACTTTTGGGGTAGAATTGTTGAGTCCACAACTGGTTATTTGCTTATATAAGTGCTTATATAAGTGGTTTTTAGTATTTCATTTAGAGTTGGCTTTGTTATCATGAATGTCACCATTTATTTTTCTGAGAATGTATTATCTCCTACTCCCATATAAATTAAAAATTTGTTGGATAGTAAACTCTAGGTTCAAAACATTTTCAATCAGTAATTTGAATATGTCAGTTCACTCAACTTTTCCTAGACCATTTTATATAGGAGATCTGGTCCGATTCTTATGCTCTTTCCTTAATATTTAAAGTTTTTCGGGGTTGGAGTAGTGGTGCAAGTGCCTTGCACATGCTTACCTAGGACAGACCGCAGTTCGATCCCCTGGCATGCCATAAGGTTCCCCAAATCAGGAGCAATTTCTGAGTGCATAGCGAGAAGTAACCCCTGAGTGTCACCTGGTTTGGCCCCAAAACAAACAATAAAAATGTTTAAAGCTTTTCTGTTTCCTTACTGCCTACAAAAGTCTATTTCTTTTCCTTTAACTTTGCCATTTTGACTACTATATGTCTAATAGTATCTCTGATAGATTCGATTTGGTTTGGAACTAATTGGCCTTTTTTTTTAACTTTCTGATATTCTTATAATTTGTCTGTTCTCTAAATACCTTACATCTTCTTCAGTTCTTTTGTCTCTCTTCTTTGTCAACTGCCTCAACAATGCTGGCTTTTAATTTGTCAAATTCATCTGTGTGATTCTCCCCTGAGAAATTCTGGTAGCATGCCTTGCTAGTATGTTTTTAAGTTGCTTCAATTCTGTTTGTATTGCTTCTCTCATCTTCTGAAAAGCTTTTAGTTGGTTGAATTTCTCAATATTGATTTGTTAATTTCACAGACCAGAGCTCCCATAGTTTCTATTGTCTAGACATTGAGTGTTGGTTTTAGGTCATCATCAACAAGGCTTACGAGTTTTGATGGCCTTGTGGATTTGCTTTGATTTCTCACCCTATCTGTGACTACAGCTTATCTCTAATTTCCCTATTGTTCTTTGCGTTTTTGTGAATGATAATGGTGTTTTAGATTTTCCATTACTTAAGGAATAATCTGTAGAATTGATTCAATCAAACAGTGATTATTAACAGATATATTTTTCAAGTGATTGTACTTCTCTGAGATAACAGTAACACACTGAAGTAGAAATAGGAATGCTATCCCAACTGCTGGCTGAAATGTGTAGTTTTAACTCCAGCAATTGAGATTTTCTGAGAGAAGAAATGAGATGTTATCTTAGCTTCTATTTGTTTTTACTTATAGATTCTTCAAGTTAGTGGCATAATACTACTCACATTAGTCTTGTATGATCTTTCTTTCAATGCAATATCTATTATAATTTCACACTTTCATTTATAGTCTATTAGTTTTTTTGTTGTCTTAAATATCTAGGAGTGTCTAGACAGAAAGACTATAAATCTTATTAATTGTCAAAAGTAACTATTTCATAACTATTTTCATTGGTGTGGATGAGGGCCACATGGACATACTCTGGAATTACTACTGGCTCTATACTCAGGGATCAAATTCATGCAATGCTGATGAAGAACTCAAACTCGCACCAGGCACATACTACTATACTGTAATCTATTCTACTGTGCTCTTCTGTATTCTACTTTACTCCACTCTACTTTTTCACCAGGTCTTTCATTTATATTTTGTATTGTGTTTTTTATTTCATATCATTGATTTTTTCACTAACATTTTTGCAATTAATTTTATATTTTACATAATTTGAACTTGTTTTGTTGATATTTTTAAAAATTTTTCTAGATGTGAATTTAGGCTGATATTTAACCTATTTTATTTTCTGGTGTCTGTAGTATAAAGTATGATTTACACATTCAGTACATATTTTGCTGTTTCCATTGTTTTGGTAGCTCACTTATTTGTTTTCATTTTTATCTAGATATGTATTTTTTCTTATACATTTTTTCTTTTCATTTATTTTTCCTTCTTTTCTTCCTTTTGTCTTTCTATCTTTTATAATTTCTGTCTTTCTCATCCTCTATTTCTCTCAATCTTACTTTGTATTTTTGATCCAATGGTTGTTCAGTATTGTGATTTACAACTTTCAAGTGTCTGAGTTTAATTAAGCTTTCTACTGTGTTGTATTTCCATTTTAAGAAAATTAGTATCTGATAAAGTACATGATATGAATTCTTTTTTTTTTATTTCACAGAAAGGTGTTTTATGTTTCAGCATGTTGCTTGTGCTAGAGAATGACTAAGTGCACTGGAGAATAATGTGGACTCTTCATTTTTGTGATGGAGTGTCCTATAAATACCAATTGAGCACATGTATTTTATTTTCTCCTTTTATACTTGTGCATTCCTTTTAATTTCATTTGGTTTAAATATCTAATGATGAGAATATGATATTAACCTCTCTTACCTCTATTGTATTGCTATTTTTTCTTGAAGTCTACTAGTAGTAATTTTACATATTTTGATGATCTTTAGTTTGGTGTATAACATTAAATGTATTAAGTATTTTTGATGTATAGATACTTTAATTGAGTGTGCATAATAAGTATATATACATATATATATATACATATATATATACTTTCATTAGATTCATTATATTTGATTCTACTTTTGTCTGATATAAGCCCCCCCACCAACTATTTATAGACTACTAACTGCCTTAAAATTGTTTTTCCAACCCTTTTCTTTAAGATTATATCTACCATGACAGTTCAAGTAAGTCATTTTATTTTTTATCTTTATTTTTACTCTTAGACAATACTCTGCAGTGGTCAGGGTTTATTCCTAACTCTTTTCTCAGTCATTACTTCTGGGAATTCTCAAAGGAGTGGCTATATGGTGTGTGAACTATTAAAAACAAGGTAGACTTTGTGTTAGGCAAGTGCTTCATTAGGTATAGTATTAAAAAAAGAACAATTAGATTGAATTCAATTTTCTGATTCATCAAAATATTCTGTTTTTATGACATTAAGTGCACATTATGACATTAAATTAAATTATTGAAATAAAAAAGTAATATTGATTTGTATATAGGTTATGGGTTTATAAGTACTTATACTTTCTTTTTTTAGACTTTTGTATGAAAGTATTTAGTATGTCCTGTAACCTGGTTTTTAGTGATCAAGAATTTCTTTAGCTGTTGCTTTTCTGTGAAGTTTTATTTTATTTTATTATTAATTTTTATTTTGGTTTGGTTTTGGGGGATCACACCCACTATACTTAAGGGTTACTCCTGCCAGGCTCAGGGGACTATATGGGATGCCAAGGATGGAACCAGGGTTTGTCCCAGGTCAGCCTTGTACAAGGCAAATGCCCTACAGCTGAGCTATCATTCTGACCCCATGTGAATTTTTATTTGCATCATTATATTGAATGTTAACTTATTTAGATGAAATAATATTTTGTGGATATCTATTTTATTCCCCGTTGAAAAGATGTGCCATTGCTTCTGGGCTATTGAGTTTTATTTGAAAATTTTGCTACGATTTTTATGGGAGTTATTTTATAGTTTTAAGCTTTGCTCTTGCTATTTTTAACAATTTATCCCAATCTTTGACTTCTGCCATTTTAATTTTTATATATCTAATATCTTTCTAAGTTTTCATGTATCCTATATATTTTGAGTTTATTCCATTTGTGACTCTGAGTTACATGAATCTGCTTCTTCATATTTATAAACATATTGAAGAGGTTTTGACTATAATTATTTCTCTCCAACATTCTGTTCCCAATATATCTTTATTTTTCCTTCTGGGACCCCATAATATAGATGTTTTCTTTCAATTTGTCCAAAGGTCTTTGCTGCTTTGATATTTTTAAAGTATTTTTCTACATTTTTCCATTAAACTCACTGTAAATCTTAAGTAAAGAAAACTTGGAGAGGAATTAATCTGTGGATTAACTATAAATCTCAATAGATATGCAGAGATAGAGATAAAAGGCTTTAAATGATATTTTGATAGTAAATGTCTCTTGTTAGGTATTATTTCTAAAACTATAAATGCCAAATGTATTATAAAATAAAGACAAATCTTTTAAAATTAATTATTGACCAAACTAAAATGCTAAAGGTGTGCAGGATAAAATTGTTCATTCATATATTAAATGTTAAAATATAATTTTTAATACTTTGGAGGCAAGTGAATATTAAAATATGAAAATGAAAATAATTCATGATTTTCTTAAAAATATCTAAAAATATTTCAGCCCTTAGAGTCTAGGTTAATGAACATTTGAAGTCACTCTTTATCCATAAATAGTATATACTTAATTCATTTTTAAAATTTTAACTTTGAGTTTATGAATATATGATTGACAAGTCTCAGTGACATTCAAAATCACTTTTATCATGGCTACAAAAGCATTACATTACTAAAGACAAGATAAAAAAGAATTCAAGATAATTGATTTACTCTTTTCAGTAAAGAATGTGCATAATAAACATTGAGATCTCTGACCATTTTTCTTTTTTAATTAAATTTTCCAAAGTTGTCATTTATCATAGGAATATAACAAGGGAAAACATCATTTTTATAGTTCTTCTAGGATGTTTAAGTGCCTGATAGAAACTCAAGACTACTTATAAAAGTTTATTTACCCGGTATGCTAAGAGAAACTGCCTTTATGTTTTCAGCAATAATATTATACTTTTAAATAGCTGTTATGTTAATTAATAACACTTTGATATTATTTCTCATCTATTGTTTAAGCTGATTAATTTGGTAGATTCCTTAATGTTAAAATGTTTAAATTCATTTTAAAGGTACACAATGGCAATTCATTCTGGAATGCCAACAGTTGGACCCCTTATGCTTTCTAGCCCTGTTCCCACCAGTACCAGCACTAAAGGAAGCAGACCACAAAGACTCACACCTCACCCTAGCACTTACCAGGCAACTTGCTTAAGCTCAGCTCTCAATCAACTCTACATTTATAGGAGACAGGATATGAGCTATCAGATGGCTAATGTAAGGCATAAAAAACAGGCACTGGAGGTGCATGACAATTGACCATTAAACCACAGAAATATATGTTTGTTCACCCTATAGCTAGCAATAAATCTGGTTAGCTCTTGTACTAAGGAATTTGCCTATGTTTGCTGTTTTCATTAAACCATGACATATTCCCTCATCCCTTGATCTATATAAGCTAAGTTTTTGCCTCACTAAAGTTGGAACTGCTGTGAAAGAACCCCTGCTGTGTCTCTGTGTGCTATCTTGCACAGTGGTGAGATCTTTGCATCCTTGCAACTTCCTTTAGGAGCAGTGTTGCCAAAGAAGCTTTCAAGCCCTCAGAGTTTCTGATCCCCCTTGCTGGCCTAGTTGATGTGTAGAATCTCCAGGAGAATAGCTGACACCAATCATTTAATTCAGGTGGTATTTGAAGTCCACCAGAGCCAGTGAAGTTTGTGCAATTACAGTTTATGAAAATTGCAAGGGCATTGTTAAACAAAGCTGAGGAATCCCAGTGCCTGAGAAATTTTGAAATCATTGAGACTAAAACAACATCCTAATCCACACACAAGATATATAATCTGTCACTTGACGCCACATCCCTGGCCTCAACACTGACATTTACTAATTTTGTATGATGAAAAAGAAATAGTTAAGGCCAGAGCAATAGCACAGTGGTAGGGAGTTTTCCTTGCACTTGACCAACAGAGGATGTATCCAGGTTTGATTTCCAGCATCCCATATGGTACCCTTAGGCTACCAGGTGAAATTTCTTAGAGTTGCTTGGTGTGAGCCAACCCCCCCCAAAAAAATAAAAATAAATACCGTATTTTTAGGCATGTAATACGACTGGGCATATAATACAACCCCTACTTTTCCTATTAAAATATTGTATATAAGACTATAAATCTTTTAATTCACATCAAATGAAAACTAAATAGCATAGGAGAAGAAGAGTAGAACTCTTAAAGGTTAACAATATAAGTTAACTAAAGCTAGACTTTGGAGTGCCAACAATCATTTTAAATCATTTTACATTTGTCATTTGTAGCGAGTGACTGTGGTATTTTAATCGTGATCTATATTGAGAGCAGGGAGAGGGGCTCCTCCAAGAGCAGCTGGCTGAGTAATTCATAGGACAGTTAGAGAGGGACAGAGTGCATATTCTGTATACCACAAGAGCTGAACGGAACTGAGCACCAGAAAGCTGCATACCTAGTGTGCTAGTGAGATGCAGCGCTTGGTAACTCAGTTCCTCTGTGTGCCCTGAAAGATTAATCAGGACAAGCAGAGGACTGAGTGATGATGCCTGGCAGCTGGATGGGATGTGTTGGTAACAGGGGTCATATCACTCGTCCCAGAAGCTGGAGTAAGTTTCAGTATGCTGGAGTAAGTTTCAGTATACCTGTGTATAAGACGACCCTGAATTTTAAGACATTTTTCTTGGGTTAAAAAGTCATCTTATATACCAGAAAATATGGTAGTATATAGTTGTTATAGAATATGAAATGAGGGGTTAGGGAATTAGTATAGTAATTGCTTTGTTCCCCCAAATCTTTCAGGAATTATTGTGGAGCACAGAGTCAGAAGTAAAACTAAAACACTGCTGAATATGATCCTTCCCCTGGAAAAAAAAATGAGATGAACTTATACATGTCTTATAAGGAAGGAAAGATCTTCAAGATACATAATGTCAAATAATTAGGAAGAGGTATTTTAATATAATAATAAAATGATGTCTATAATTATTTCATGCTTAATATTATGCACATTTCACACAGATTTTAATGCAGGCATTAGCATAATGAATCTTCTTTCAAACATTATTATTATTATTAAAATTTTAGTTTACAAATGCTAAATGGGACCTTAGAAAATTTAGTTACTAGATAAGGGAGAGAAGATTTTAGGAAAAAAATCTAGAACAGTGGAGGTCGAGACTGTTGTACAGTTAAGTAAAGACATACCTAGGATTTTTTAAAACTGGAGAAGATTGAAGCACAGTGAGGAGGGTATTTGCATTATATGCATCTGACCCGGGTTCAAATCATGACATTCTATATGGTCCCCTGAGCATCACCAGAAGCGATTTCTGAGTGCAGAGCCATGTTATCCTCTGAGCACCACTGGGTGTGTCCTAAAGATCAAAAATTAAATAAATAAAATAATGGCCTGAGAAGATAGGATCAATAAGATACTATAGGTGGTAAGCACTTGCTTTGCAAGAAGCTGACCCAGGTTTGTTTCTCTGGAAACTTTTATAATGCTCCAAGCAACAGTGAGTGATCCTTGAAAGCAGAGAATGGAATAAAACCTGATATCAACACACCCTCCAAAAAAAAAAAAAAAAAGGAAGTAAAAGTAGAGCAGAGACACTAAGCCCAATAAGGTTTTAGAATAGGTTTTTTTTTTATTTATTTTTTTTTTTTTTTGGTTTTTGGGCCACACCCGGTGACGCTCAGGGGTTACTCCTGGCTATTAGCTCAGAAGTCGCTCCTGGCAGCCATGGAGGACCATATGGGAACCGGGGGATCGAACCACGGTCCATCCTAGGTTAGCACAGGCAAGGCAGGCACCTTACCTACAGCGCCACCACCCAGCCCCAGAATAGGTTTTCCAAAGATCAGGACTAAATTGAATGAAGCCAGGTGAAGGAGAAATAGATTCTCAAAGAACTGATAATTAAAAGAGCAGAAAGTAACATAGGAATGGAGCTATCTAATGTGTTACATGAAAGAACTCTATCATCTATGAGATAGAGTGCTAATCTATGAGGTGAAGAGTACTAACACAGAGACTTCGAGTGTCTGACTTGCTAATGCATAGACACAAGTTCAAATCATCAGTGTTCAAGTGTGTCCATCACTATCATACAGCTCTACACTAAGCAATCCCTAGTGTCACAACTAATGTCTGGTTGTATTGTAGACAAGTATGTGTAAATATCATAGAAAGAGGTAACTCCCAGTGAACATCAGAGAAGAAAACGTTGTGTGAGTATGAGGGTCAAGAAGTGTAAACTTTATTTGGGGGGCACACCTAGTGACTTTTAGGGGTTACTCCTGGTTATGCATTCAGTAATTGCTCCTGGCATGGTAGACCATATGGGATACTGGGGGATTGAACCACAGTCGTACTAGGTCAGCTGCATGCAAGAGAAACACTATTGCTGGTAACTTCTCTGGGCCACAAAGGTGTTAACTTTAATGAATATATGCATCAGAACCATTGTGAACCCCATAGGCATTATAGCAAAACTTATATACATACATATATATGTATATATACATATATATGTATATATACATGTATATATTAAAGAATACAACCCAACAGGAAGCACATGCGTATACATTGCCACTAGAAGCTAAGCAAGCACTGTGGCTGAGTGTGTGAGCATTACAACTTGGCAAGTTCCTGCAGAAAATCATGTAATATTGTTTTAGGCTTAAAGAAGATAATAAACAAATAAATAACAAAAGAAATGGAGATAAATATTAAAGTTCTATAAATTGCTGGTAGAATCGCATAAGAGTAAAAAAAAATTCAACTCCATCTGAAATTGAAAGAAGAAATGTGTAAAACTTCATAAAAGAAGAGATACAAATGACCAAAAGTTATATGCTATCATCTTGCACTACAGTAAAACTAATAGTGCTGGCTTGGATTTGTTGAGAAAGAGACTGTATTTGCTGCTAGTGAGACTCAACTGATCCAACTTTTCTGGAAATCACAGTGGACATTTCTATAATACCTTGATATTGAGTTTCCATTTGACCCAGAAATGCCACTTCTTGAAATGTAACTCAAGGAACTCTAAAAGGATAAAAGACATTTGTACTGCTATGTTCCTATAACACTATTCACAATTGCTAAAATATAACATAGACAAATTATTCAATAATAGACTGGATGAAGAAAATATGATACATATACAAATAAAATATTACTTGATCATAAAAAAGATAATGCTATGAAATGTGCTGCTACATGAAGGAAACTGGAAAGCATCATGCTGATTGAAGTTAGTCATAGAGAACTCTGCTGGAACTCAGATGCCAGCATTCCTATCTGCCTGTCTTCTGTGCTGTGCTGCATTCTCGTCTTGATTTCATCCTGTGTGTGGCTCATCTGCAGAAGGCTAGCCTTCCCTGGAGGTGAGTTTACACGCCCAGAAGGGAGGAGCCAGAGGAGCACTCCGCTTCCCTCACATCATTTAGCCAATGAATACAACCACAAGGCGTAGAAAAACCCACAACGCAAGTGTGACAATAGGGAACCAACACAGGCCAACGCCAGACATAGAGAATGACAATGGCAACTCTGATGACTTGAACATGGCCAACCATCTAGTCAGTCTCTAAGATAAGGAGCTTAGGGTTGAAATATGGAAGATGTTCAAAGAATTCAAAGAAAGTATAGAAGAGAGCACTAATAAGAATCAACATAATATAAAGTTAGAAATCAGAAAAGTCCAAACTGAAATTTCAGGTCAAATAACAGGTCTGAAAAACTCAGTAGATGAATTGAAGAAAAACATGATTGAGCTTTCCCACGGGTTAACAGCAGCTGAGGATAGAATTAGTAC
Organism: Crocidura indochinensis; assembly: GCA_004027635.1. Taxonomy (NCBI): domain Eukaryota; kingdom Metazoa; phylum Chordata; class Mammalia; order Eulipotyphla; family Soricidae; genus Crocidura; species Crocidura indochinensis. Next base: position 1,209 of record PVKC010039217.1, on the reverse strand, counting down.
ACTGGAAGATGAGATGAATGGGAGCCGGGAGGTGGTGCAGGAGGTAAGGTGCCTGCTGCCTTGCCTAGGACAGACCACGGTTCGATCCCCCAGTTCCCATATGGTCCCCCGTGCCTGCCATGAGCGACTTCTGAGCGCATAGCCAGGAGTAACCCCTGAGCGTCACTGGGTGTGCCCCCCCCAAAAAAAAACCCAAAGATGAGATGAATAACAATTCCATACAGCAGAAGAAATTTGAAAAATTCGAAAAGCAAATGATCAAACAATGGAAAAATTACTCAAAGAATGGGAACAAATGAAAATAGAAGTCTATGATAAGGTCAACAGAAATAACTTAAGAATCATTGGAGACCCAGGAAGAAAATCTCCAGGAAGAATCACGGTCAAGAGCATCATTAAAGAGAAACTACCAGAGCTAAATAATACATGTGATCAAATTCTGTATGCCCAAAGAGTACCAACTAAAAGAGACTCCAGAAAAAACACCCCAAGACACATCCTAGTGACAATGACGAATCCCACAGATAGAGACAGAATTCTGAAAACAGCAAGATTGAAAAGAGAAATTACATTCAAGGGAGTATCCTTGAGATTTACTGCAGACCTGTCACCGGAAACACACAAAGCCAGAAGGCAGTGGTGGGACATAGTGACAAAATTCAATAAAATAAATGCTTCGACTAGAATACTGCACCCAGCAAAACTCACTTTCAGGTTTGAAGGAACAATACATTGTTTCAAGGACTTAAAACAGCTCAGAAAACTTTACAGACTCAAAACCATTCTTAAAAGAAAAACTGAACGGCCTACTTTAAGACAAGACTGACCAATAGACACACCAAACTTTGATATAAAGATGGCACTAACTCCCAGGACAATTCTTTCTCTCAATGTCAATGGACTAAATGCACCAGTTAAGAGATACAGAGTGGCTAAATGGATCAAAAAGCTCCATCCAACCTTCTGCTGCCTACAAGAAACACACCTGAATAGTCAGAACAAACATAGACTCAAAAGAAAAGGCTGGAGGAAAATCATCCAAACAAACAACCCCCATAAAAAAATCTGGAGTGGCCATACTTATATCAGATGATGCAAACTTTATACTTATGAAAGTTGTAAGGGACAAAGATAGACATTTTTATTAATCAAGGGATACGTACAGCAGGAAGAAATTACTCTCCTAAATATATATGCACCGAATGATGG
>PVKC010039216.1:0-12601 GCA_004027635.1 Crocidura indochinensis | reverse complement strand
GTTACCTCCATGCTATCTCTCGGGCCCCTGAGAGGTTTTTGTTTTTGTTGAGTTTTATTGAGGCTCTTATGTACTTTGGATATTATAGCATTGGTGTGCAAATATTTTCTCCCATTTAGTTGTATGCAATCACATACTAGAGATCGTGTCTTTCATAGAACAGAATTTTTTGTTTTATATTATCGCAGATTTTATGTTTAGTTTTTTTTTTTGCCATTGAAGTCCAATAACTCGATACCACTGAAGATAATTAATAAAATATCCTGTATTTTTTCCTATGAATTTTATGTAATTAGGTTCTAATTTGCAAGTCTTTAAAGTCAAATGGATTAAAGTGTAAATCTTGTGCCGGTGGGATATAATGGTCTAATTCCATTCTTTTGCATGTGATGAACCAGTTTTTCTCAGCATTTGTTGAAGAAGCTTTCCTTTCTACATTTTATGCTCTTCTATAATTGGTCATGAATGAACTATACTTATATTAGTAGAATTATTTATGGGCCCTTAATACTACTCCCTGTCTTGAGGGTCTACTTTTATTCTATATAATACAATTTTGGTTGCTACTTTTTCTAGCTTCTAGTATAGCTTGATGCAGGTTTGGTATGGTAGTTATGTAGTTCAATCAAAGGTTAGTTTCAATGCTTAGTAATACTTTGTTTATACCCTTGAAGAAATTTCAATATAATTTTGATAGCAATTTTGTATAATCTTTATATGATGGTCATTTTATTTTGATTTTTGGACCCTATCTTGCTGTGCTTAGGCATTACTCCTAGTTCTATGTTCATTAAATCACTCCTAGCAGGACTCATGAACTACCTGGAGTGCCAGGGACCAAACCCCGTTGGCTACATGCAAGGAAAGCATCCTATCTACTGTGCTATCACTCCTACCTCATTTTGTTTTTAATCTGTCAAGATGGACTGTTCTTCATTTTGCCTAGTGTTATGGCTTAATAGCAACTTGGTTTTCCGTGGTTGAATTTCTTTCTTGGGAAGAACATGTTTCTTTGTCTAATCTGCTTGAGGGTTTGCCTTTCTACCCCTTGATCATAAAGTTTCATAAAATTTACTCTGATTCAGCTGTGTGGTTCTTTAGTTTTAGGACCCAGTGACTTGGCTGAGGCCTGATCTGACCTGACTACTTGTGACTTGGTGGCTTTAAAAATATCAACTTTGCGGGGCCGGAGAGATAGCATGGAGGTAGGGCATTTGCCTTGCATGCAAAAGGACAGTGGTTCGAATCCTGGCATCCCATATGGTCCCCCGAGTCTGCCAGGAGCGATTTCTGAGTGTAGATCGAGGAGTAACCTTGAGCACTGCCGTATGCGACCCAACACCCCCCAAAATAAACTAACAAACAAACAAAATATCACCTTTGCATTGACATACTTGCATTGTCATTTCCTCCTTACACCTTGCAAAGATGTCCTTTCTTGAGTCCACTTAGAAGTTCTTTTTCATGTGTTTGCTTATTAGGGTTTAGGTATACTTGCATTTGAGTTTTGGGGTCACAATACAGAATGACACACAGACACAGATACAAACACAAATTCTCAGATGTTATTTGTTCAGAAGTGAATCCTGGAGGTGCATGATGATGGATCATATGTATAGTTAGGGTACTAACAGAGGTCTGCTGTATTGCAAGGCAAATAAATGGCTTAATCCCTGGACTATCTACTCCCTGGGTTTACTTCATGATTACTTCAAGCCTTGGTGAAGTTTTTCTAGCAACCACAGAAGGAAGCAAACATAATTATTTATTTGACCACCTTGGTCTCACTCCACTTAATAATTTCTTAGATGCTTGCATCTTAAACTGTGGGACACAACCCACAGTTGTGGCAAAAAAACAAAATGGCAATCGGAAAAGGATTCTGAATAACAATGGCCAAAAATTTAATTCAAAGTTAACTGTGTGACAAATCATACACAGTTAACCCTGTAGTTAATCTCAAGGTATTTACTTTGCTGCATTTCTCAGCTAAAGAGTTTTTAGGTAGAAAAAAATTTTAGGAAGCCCAGCATTAGATCAACACCTTTCTTCCCTCATGTAAAAGGAAAAACAAAGGGTACTGGATAACCGTCCTCACATTTTTGAAATTTGAAATTTTCTAAATCTCTGTGCACATTTAGTTACTATCCTCTGTTCAATCCAGCATCGCATTTTGCTCTTATAGGAATTTGTCAAACGTAGCTTTGTGTTTATTTTTTTAATTTTATTTTTTGCTTCTGGGGACACACACATCAATGCTCAGGGCTAACTTCTGACTCCTGTGTTCTGGGATTATTCCTGGCAACCCTTGAGAATTATATGTGGTGCCTGGTATCAAACCCAAGTCAGCTACATGCAAGGTATGCACACAAGTTGCTGATTATCTTTCCAGCTCCTACCCTACTATTTAAATATGTCTGCTGGTTTAATAATTTTTCATCTTCAATGAAATATGATTTAATTCTATCATTGATCATAGAGCCTTGTATATAATGGACATTCAATAAATATTAATTTTGGATGGCATGTGAAACCCAATTTATATCAACTAAGATATATAGCATATTGTGATAGAGTAAATTTCTATTTTCAGTTGGTAAGGGCAGAGATCTCTTTGCATTTGAGAATTCTTTATGTATAGACTAAGGTATTTGTCTTCTCAATTCTCAGGCAGCCCATTGGTGGCTGGGGTCAATGATTTTATTGGAATATGACCCATGACTATACAAATAAATAGAAATCATTTCTCCATGTGCCACACTGTGATAAATATTAGCAAACACTTGGTAGTGATATTCAGTGATATTCAGATATGCTGTTTGTATAAATTCAACTGTTGATTAGTAATTCCTTCTGGATTTAGTATTTAGGTAAAACAGAATAAATTTGTCTAATAGTGGTAGTCACTTTCCTTTTAACTGTGCCAATTCTGCTTCTTTCCCCCTGTTCCTTTAGGCATAATTTCATTTCCAATCCCTCTAGAGGATTGTGGTTGTCACTAGATCAGCATTTTATTGTTTTCATAAAATATATCTTGCATGATAAAGATTCTTAATAAAGAAATCTTATGGAAAACATGCCAGTAATTTTTATAAGTGAAATAAGAACTTTTATATATTTGTGAAAAACATATTTTACATTTTAAATTACATTCTAGTCATAACAGTGGCCTAAGATTATTTTGAGAAGAAATATAATCTCTGCATATTCAATCTCAAGACAATTTCTAGAAGATATTGACAGAAAAGAGAGCTTCTGGAATTAGAATTCTGTGTCCTGGTCGCCACAGTTCAGAAATGCACAGAGATTCCTCATGATGTTTAGCATAAACATTACATATAGATGGTTCAAGTTTTTGAGCACTACTGGGAGCATCTAACAACACTGTTGGGAGTGGCCAACAAATAGACAAAAACAACAACAACAACAACAACCCAAAAAGCACATGCTAAAATAATATTAGAAATAGACATGCATTGTTGCAAAGCATATTTTATTCTAATTTTAATTATATATAACTTGATATATATGGATTAGAATATAGTATCTATCTTATCAAGACTATAAAATCCGGGGCCCGGGAGATAGCATGGAGGTAAGGCGTTTACCTTTCATGCAAAAGGTCATCTGTTCGAATCCCGGTGCCCCATATGGTCCCCTGTGCCTGCCAGGAGCAATTTCTGAGCATGTAATCAGAAGTAACCCCTTGAGCACTGCCGGGTGTGACCCTCAAAAACAAACAAACAGAAAAAAGGACTATAAAACCCTTAATTATTTGAGGAACTAAGAAAATCCACAAATATTCTATTTTTTTTATAGGGGTTGAACATATTCAGTGGTGCTCAGGAATTACTTATGGCTCTGTAGAATCATGGATCACTCCTGTTAATACTTGGGGGACCCTATGTGTGCAGAGGATCTTATCTGGATCAACTATGTGCAAGGCCAGTGCTCTACCTACTATACTATCACTCTGGTTCCCACAAATATTACTAAATAGAATGTTTTCTTCTTTTCTTCTGCTTTTTTGGGGGGTCACACCTGGCAGCACTTAGAGGTTACTCCTAACTCTGTGCTCAGAAATTGCTCCTGACAGGCATGGGGGACTATATTGGATGTGAAGAATTCCCTTGCACAGGTCAGCCATGTGGGCTACTGGGCTGAATTTTAGATAAATAAATTATAGTTTAAAACTAGTCAATTTCAAGGACTTGGATTGAATAAACTAGTTTGCCTGGAGCCTAGAGTTGGTCTTATGCCAGGAAACTTCAGGGGTAGGGTCTCCTTGTATTTAGACCAAGGCTTTTCCTTTCCATGTCTGTCATATTTTGGTGGGCCTATGCAAACAATATTTGCCACTCTTACACCGTTTTTACTGTGCTCTTTTGACTCTAACCCTTAAAAAACTCTTAAAATTTTGAGGTCAATTTAAACTAATATGCATAATGCATGAAAATATAAAAAATAACATGCCTTCAATGTTTAAGGAGTCACATAAATCTCATGGCTTTAGATTGTTTTATGTACTGCTAAGAAATGTTATAATGTACTACAATCTGGGGACTTGTGGACAAAGTAAATGTACATGGGTTCTGTCTTCTTTTTCTTTTTTTTTTTTGGTTTTTGGGTCACACCTGGCAGTGCTCAGGAGTTACTCCTGGCTCCATGCTCAGAAATTGCTCCTGGCAGGCACGGGGGACCATATGGGGCACCAGGATTTGAACCGATGACCTTTTGCATGAAAGGCAAACGCCTTACCTCCATGCTATCTCCCCGGTCCCTGTCTTATTTTTCTTTATGTTCTTTGACTGTAAGTTCAATATTTAGGCGTCAGCAAGGGGATTTCTTCTGAGAACCCTGTTTATGGGTGATTGTCCTTCCACTGTAACTTTAACTTGTCATCTCTGATCATTGTTCTCATAATTAAAAAATAAAAAATTAATTAAAAAAATAAAACTAGTCAATTTAAATGAAGCAGATATTATTGAAATTAAAATAATATATTTTGAAATATAAAGTTTATATAAAATAGCTATCATTTGTATAAATGCACACTGTGGAAAACTTTCCATTTTACTTATATATATATCTTATTCTTAGTCTATTAAAATTTATGGTGAATAATCTTTCTAAGAACTGCAATCCAAAAGTCTAAGGACTATAATACATTGAGTAAGAAACTCTGCATAAATTGTTTATGACAATAGTGGTTGGAGTGGGTATAAACCATTTGTGGAATTGAATTATGTTGTTCATTAAAATATAGTTAATAGGCCAGATGGGTCCTTGAGAAGCAGGAAGAGCATTTGTATCTGAATTTTAATGTCCCAGGTTTTTGCTTATTCTAGTTCACATTTTACATAGATGAATTTAGGCTAAACTTGGTTTAATAAAACAGATTTAATGCTTAGTGTTATAAATTCTCAATGGTACTCATTAACTTGTCTTTGTTATTGATATTTTAATTAAAAGAAAATGATCAAATGAAGGATACTACTTACAAATTTTACAACCATTTTGTAAAACAATGAATATTTACTAATATTCGAGACTTTCACTTTTCTGTTTTGTTTTGTTTTGGAGTCATAATTGGCGCTCAGGGGCTACTTCTGGCTCTGCTCTCAAAAATCACTCTAAGATGGTAGATGATGGACATTGAACCTAGTTTAGCCTCATGCAAGGCAAGTGCCTTACCTGTTGTTCTATGGATCTGATGCCTCATTTTTGGTTTGTCATAAATTTTACTATTTATTATTTTTACAATAGTATAGAACTTCAGGGGTTAGCTTTGCACTTCTATATTTATATGAGACTCACCATAGTCACCACCAGCAGTTCTATACTGCCTCATTACACTAAAAAGACACCTTTACCCATTCTTTTCACCCTACTTCTTTTTCCCCTTTCTCTCAGTAGTTTTAACTAATGCTTTCCCATTTATAATATTGCTTGTGAAGCACCATCATGAATAAGTCCAAGATGATATTATTTACCATATATTGTTTACAATCAAGTCACAAAAATGAAATGGTAGTCAATGAAATAACAGTAAATTTTAGCTCTAAAGAACTGTTTGGGAGAAAGAACATTTTAGGACACTTAAATTTTTCAATTCAGGAGCCCGGGAGATAGCATGGAGGTAAGGTGTTTGCCTTTCATGCAAAAGGTCATCGGTTCGAATCCCGGTGCCCCATATGGTCCCCTGTGCCTGCCAGGAGCAATTTCTGAGCATGGAGCCAGGAATAACACCTGAGCACTGCCGGGTGTGACCCCCCAATTTTTTTTTCAATTCAACAAAGGATACAAAATATTTTACTTTTTATTTTTATATTTTGGTCACATCCAGCCACTGTGCAGGATTACTTCTGAATGCAATAAAGGATCACACCTGACAGACTCAAGGGACCATATCAGATGCTGTGGATCAAACTTAGGTTGGCTGTATGTAATGCCTTGCCGTCTGTAATATTTTCCAGCTCAAAATATTTTAATTTTAATCACTATTTAAATTTTTTAATTTAGTTTAAATCATGGATATTAAGATTTCTAGATTAATTCCAAGCATTTCATTCTCTAAATAGAATATCCTAAACACATCTTAATCTCCTTGAAGGCCCAAGGTCCTTCTGCAACCATTTGATCAGTGCTATTGACATTTTTTCTTCATTTGCTTGTACTTTAAATTAATAAAATATTGTGTATTTTGGATTTTAAATATATGTGCTAAATGTTTTTTACTGTAAACTGATCATTGGAGCTCACTTCAAAGTGGGTTAAGAGATTCTGTTTGCCTTACTTCTATTTGAAATTTTTTATTTTGCTTTTTAAAATAATTTTTATTGTGACCAAAGTGAATTACAAATCTTCCACAGTAACAGTAGTATTTAAGTAAAGTTAATATTTAATACATGATGATGATAAATTTGGGCCATTCCCACCATTAGTGTTGTTCTCCTCTACCCCTATTCCCAGCATGCATCCCATATCTCTCTCTTTTGCCCTACCCTTTCCCCAGTCTGCTAATGTTAACTGTTTCTCTCTGAATCTAGCTTGTTGTAGATTGGGTATCAACTCTGTTGACATTGACTTTGGGTTTGATGTTTGAGTATGATCATTTTTTTTTATTTCCACTCAATGTTCATATGACTGTTTGGTCTTGGTACCCTCCATTTTTTCCCCCTCAATTCATGAGGCAGAACAAGATAATTCATGTTATGTGGTTCTGTTGAAAGAAAATAAAGAAAATAAAAAATCAAAAACAACAACAAAAAATTGGGAGGATTATACATGTATGCATGTATACAATGCATGGGGGTAAGGTGTATACCTTGCATGCAGAAGGACAGTGGTTCGAATCCTGGCATCCCATATGGTCCCCAAACCTGCTAGAAGTGATTTCTGAGTGTAGAGCCAGGAGTAACCCCTGAGTACTGCCAGATGTGATCCAACACCCCCCCCCAAACCAAACTAAACCATAAAAATGTATGGCTTCTTATCCCTAGTAGATAAAAGCTTGTTTCTGAGCATAGGATTTCCCCTTTTAGAGTGCCTATGCAAAAGGGGATGGTGACAAATTGTATTGCTGGTGCATTTGGGGGTAAGGATGACAGGCTAAACAATCTCTGTGCCCTGGTTTTGACCTGAGCTTTTATCCCTGGAAAGTTTTATCTCGTAAGTTTTTGTGCCAAGCAGAACAAAAGCAGGTGAGGTTAAGAAAATATTATATATATATATATATATATATATATATATATGTAAGAAATAAATAACAAATTTGAAAAAATAGTTAAAGAGAATAAGTGGTGGAGGAAGTTACCTTTACAGTTGGGAATAAGCTCACTAGGAGGTATTGTTATAGAGTTATTGAACATACAGATGAAATATAGGTATCGCCATTAAGTCTTTTGAGATATTCTTGTGTGTGGGGGTAGACTCCATGGCACATTTTCATCCCACCAATGATCACACAAAAGCACAAAGACAGAGTTTGTACCTAGTATGCCTTATAGACATATAGATATATGACATTTCTATATTCTCTATGTTCTGATATTTTATGCTAATTTAGTTCTGCCTTTAAATTTTTATTTTATAAGTTTCACAATTAATTTCTTAACATTTTGAGTGTTTTGAGGTTTGGGGAGATACACAGTGGTGCTCAGGGACACTTTCTGATTGTACTCAGGGCTTATTTTTAACTCTGACTTGGTGATCACTTTTAGTGGCTTTAGTGTACCCTATGTGATACTTGGGATGTGAAGTATGTTGGCAGGATACAGGGGAAGTGCCTAAATTTTATTTTCTCTCTAGTTCTCAATTCTGCTTTTTAGTAAGTAAACACAGTCTACAAAACTGACTTTAAAGTCACTGGTATGTTGTAGTCTTCAGGTCCTAAAGGACTAATTTTAAAAATAATTCAAGAGAGGTTGCATATGAGGCACTAAAGAAGTCATTGCTGGTTATCTAAGCAGGTGTTCTTATTCCTAATTGTGTCCTGATAATCTTTTTGATATCATTCCCTTTCCATAAGGGCATTCATGGTGCTCAGTTATAGTCCTTTATCCTGATAGTGAAGACATCAACAGGGCTGATATTTTGCCTTTTTAAATTGTTATCTCTTTGGAGGACGAGGATGTGATCATAAATATCTTAACTTAGAAGCATTATATCGTAAAACAAATGTTCCAGTGTCATCTATATTCCTGACAATTTCAGCAATGAGAGTTCTGCTTTATCAAGCCTGGTCCTGTAGATTTTGTCCCAAATAAATTTGCTATTAGTGATGAATGGCCCTTTGTACCAAAATTTTGTTATAAAGTATGTTTATTTTATTTATTTAATTCTTACAATAAACTCTTATTTGTTGTGCATACACACATATATAATAACTAGAGATAAATTCTTTTGCTATTAAAATGGGAGCTTGGTTGGTTCTATTAAAACAGAACAATCTCATTCATTTTTGACATATAAGAAAAATAAAAGATTGTATGATAATAATATCCAGACACAATAGAGATGAGTGCCAGGAAAACCTGTCCATGATAGGAAGCTTGTGACAAAGAGTCAGGATTGCTATTAGGATAGAGTGGGTCTATTATGACAATAGCTGTTGGGAAGTGTTCACTCCGGACAAAACTGGGGTGCTTAAAGGGAGTAAACTGATATACATTGTATCCCTTCATTAACAATAGTGCAATCCATAGTGTCAAAAAGAGGGGAAAAGGGAGAGAGAGAATGAGAGAGAAGTGAAATGCTGCCAAGAGGTAGGCAGGGGGAAAGGTGGGAGGAAAATTGGGGACATTGGAAATGTGCACTGGTGGTGTACATTGTTTGACTGAAACTAAATAATGAACATTTTTTAACCATGGTGCTTAAGTAAAGTAATCAAAAGAAATAGAATATTTAAAGCTATTCACCCAATACCCATCAGATAAGGGACTAATATCTAAGGTATACAAGGTACTGACAGAACTGAACAAGAAAAAAATCTAATCCCATCAAAAAATGGGGGGAAAATGAACAAATAATTTCTCAAAGAAGAAATACAAATGGCCAAACGCACATGAGAAAAATGCTCCACATCACTAATTATCAGGGAGATGCAAATCAAAGCAACAATGAGGTAACATCTCACACCACAGAGACTAGCACACATCATGAACAAAAACTTAGTGCTGGCGGGAATGTGGGGATATAGAAACTCTCATTCACTGCTGATGGGAATGCTGTCTAGTTCAGCCTTTATGGAAAACAATATGGAGATTCCTCAAAAAAAACTGGAAATTGAGCTCCTATTTGACCCAGCTATACCACTTCTAGGGAGATACCTTAGGAACTCAAAAACACAATACAAACTTCTCTTCTTCACATCTATATTCATTGCAGCACTATTTACAATAGCCAGACTCTGGAAACAACCAAGATGCCCTTCAACAGATGAATGGCTAAAGAAACTATGGTACATATACACAATGGAATTCCATGGTATGAAGCCTGTGACAAAGAGTCGGGATTACTATTAGGATACAGTGGGTCCATTATGACAATTGTTGTTGGGAAGTGTTCACTCTGGACAAAACTGGCGTGCTTAAAGGGATAAAGCTAATATACATGGTATATCTTTATTAACAATAGTGCAATCCATAGTGTCAAAAAGGGAGAAAAGGGGAGAGAGAGGGAGAGAGGGGGGGGAGAGGGAGAGAAGTGAAATGCTGCCCAGATATAGGCAGGAGGAAATTGGAAATGGAAAAACACCATTAGCATCTGTTTCTTAAGTGTAATCTAAATGTGATACCAAATATTAAGGTGGCCACTTGAAATTGGCTAAGCTATTCAAAGAAAATCAGGTCAGAAGATATGTTTCCTTCATGTAAATATTCTTTTCCGCAATAAATGTTTATATTTCAGTTAATTTATTTGCATTTGGTTGAGTATATTTGGACAAGGAAGTGTATTATCCTATATATTATCTATCCAATCCTATTTTATACTCTTTTTAAATTGTTTTTCTTTCTCCAAACCACTATTCCATTATTGTATTCTTCACGATATGAAGAAATTGCTAGGTGTTGTCACAGTTTCAGGCCCCAGCCCACTTAGTTGTGTTCATACTAGCCTCTGTAATGCATATGAAATTTCCTCAAAGACCAAAGGTTAAGACAAATATACACTGTGAGTTTTTAGGACGTTGCTTGTCTCTGGGTGAAGATGCAACCAAATCTTGGTGTATGGAGATAATGTAGGTTCTTCTTATATGTATGATCTTTTGTGTTGCTATGTGAAGGCTATCATTCGAATTTAGTAAACAGATTTCTTGACTTACTTTGTAGCAGTTTTCTTTCTATAGATCTATTTTGGAGGCCTTTAACATAATTTAGGTGATAAATTAATGAATGATAAATTGATAAAATAAAGATTAGAATTGTTACAATTTAGAATGTTTCTGTGGCTTGAGTTATTTCTAGATGATAGTTTTTTAATTTATGTCTAGTAGATAATTGAATGATAGAGAGCAAAGTGTGCAAGAAACTAATTGATAAAGGAGAGGAAAGACAGAAACCACTTAAACCTTGTGAGAAACTCTATGAAATGCAAGGCTTTATTAGTATGCAGATTGCATCTTATCCTCTCATAAATAATGTGTTTATAGAAAAACAGCCATTTGCTCTAAGTAAATGGTGGAACACGCAACACTTTGGTAGATGAATTGTGTGGCATGCAGGGGTGATATTGCTTCTCCTGCTGAGCATATATTGAATTAACTATGTTTTCAGGAAAAAACATAAATCACAAATGCAAAGTAAGCAAAATACAGAGACCAACATTTATTTTAATTATATGCTACTAAAATGTGTGCTCTTTAATATTTTTCAAAACTGATGGCTCATAGTGGTAGCATGGAAAACAAAATTAAGCATTAAGTATTATATAATTATGAGCTGTCAGCATGCCTACATATGTAAAGTAATAAAGCAGATTTGTATTACATTCTGATCTCATTTTATTCCTCTTGTGATTGTTAGCTTTTCTTCCGATAAACTCTAAATTGAGTTTATCCTACATTCTACAGTGTCAGGAAAATTGATAATGTCTATTTCTTAACACCAAACAGTATATGAAATTATTAACTCTGTATTAATATTACCAAAGAAGGTAACAAAAGGGACTTTTTGCATGAACCCTTTGTGCAATAAATCAAGTATAAACATAGTTTGCACATGGCTTTTCAACAAACTCTGCCATTTTATTTGTCTTTTATCTTGAAGGTTTATTGCTTTCCATGGCTTAAAGTGATTCAGGGTCTGAACTGTTTAATCTGGGATGTTTAAGTTATTGATGTCTCAGCCAGAGTGTGTGAGAAAGCCAGACTGGTGACTCCTTGAATATTCAAGCTATGTATTGCGATGATATAATCCTTGGCAAGTGAGCTTTGGTCTATCTTCCTGGTTTTGAAATGCATTTAAAAATTATTTAATAAAAGATTTGCATTTTCTGTGGATTATACTATTATTTTCATGCTCAAAACTTAGTATAGGTCAGGTACTATATCTGTTTTCAGGTTTTTCTATAGTAACTTCCAAAAAAGTAAAATTAAGTGTAGTCGAGAAAAAGTTAAATTTGATTAATTATTGAAATATTACATAATACCATGTTCTGTTTTAGAGTTTCTTTTTTATTTATCTCACTTTTCTCTCAGATATCTAATTTTAAAGTTTCTATTATATAAATTGATACATAACTTAATGATTAGTAATGAAATGTCTGTTTTTTGATATCTAATATTTTATTCATCATTTTGAAGTACATTTATGATTCATAACAAATTATAACTTTATTGACATTTTAGGAGTAAACCTGTCTCTTTTTGACAGACACTTAGGACTTAGGATGGTTTATAAGCAATTTTCTATATTCTTATTATTTATACCAGTACGGAGGATCCTTAGGAAGTTTTGGAAAACTTCCTTTTGTCTAGAGATAACAGAATAGATGATTGAATTGTTTAGCAAAGAATTTGAAGCATATGGACAGAAATCGTTTAGCAAAGAATTGGGAGCATATGGGCAGTATTTGCTGCATTTATTAGTTTCAAATGGTT
>PVKC010039215.1:0-12579 GCA_004027635.1 Crocidura indochinensis | reverse complement strand
TGTCATTCCCTAGCCCATCCTGGATCTAAGCCCAGAACAGAATTACTGGCAGGAATTACCTGCAGAGTTACTTGGGACTATTTTCTATTTGGCCAGAAAACAAGAAAAAAACCAAAGTTAAGGAGTTTATTAGGGGTCCAAACCTGTCAAATATGGAGAGAGAAGCCAGAGAGATAGTCCAGCAGAGAGGACAATTGCCTCACACAACTCGACTTGGGTTCGATCCCTTGCACCCTGGGTAATCCCCGAGTGCAGAGTTAGGAGTAAGCCCTGAGCACCACCAGGTATGGCCCCCAAACAAAATAAACAAACAAAAAAAAATCCCCAATTCCTGCAAGAAGTCCCAAATCTCCTTCTGAACCACACCCCAGCCAGGCCCTGGAGGCTACCTTCCCACTGAAGCTCTGGCCAGAATCTGAAATGGCCTCAGGGGCCATGAAGGCAGGTGTCCCTGCAGTGCTGGACAGCTGTGCGTCATTCCCTTCGAACTGGTTGCTGACTCCAAAGTCGGCGATCTTCACGTGCCCATCATCACCCAGGAGCAGGTTGGATGGCTTGATGTCCCTGTGGATGATCTTCTGGAAGTGCACTACAGACAGAGTCCTCTTGAGAGGGCTGGCCAGCACTTTCACTGCCCTGGCTGGCTAGAAGCCCCTTGCACTGCCTGAACACTCTTATCTCAAGAGGACCTGGGCAAAGCTCTCATGTACTCTGCTCTGACTCAGGATGCCACAACCTAGCCAAGGCTGAATCTTAGGAGTCTATGGATTCCATGTCCAGTGCTCTCTTCATGGCCATCAAGATACTTTTGGCTGGGGAAGGGGTGTCTCTACAGGCCAATTCTGGTACTCCCTGGTGAGGGAAGATCAAACCCCGGCACTGAATGGGATAGAGGTCATGTGGGCACAGGCTCTCAATGGCACCATCCCACAGGGCTCTCTTCCTTAGGTGTTCAGAGACCCCCTTCCTCCCGATTGCCTCACAGTGTAGTTGCCCCACCCACTTGCTTATCTCCTCCCTACCACAGCTATTCTAATCCAGACACCAGCTGTCACTTGGACTGGACAGAAGACTCTTCTCTAACCAGCCAGCCCCTCTTGCCCTTAATCTAGTCACTACAAAGCTGCCTGACAGAGCTTAAGAAGATGCAAATCTTATCACTGCCTCTGGAACACCCAGTATCTTGTCAGTCCTCTGTGTAGTCATTCTCTGCCTCCTTGTGGTCAGTATAGCGTTTCCAGCATCTTCTTCCACCTCCCCACCACACTTCATGCATACTGGAATTTCTATTCTCAAACAGCCCACCCCACTGGGTTTTCACACTGCATTTTCATCATACCACCTGATGATGAATGGTCTCCTTGGATACAGAGACCAAGCTAATGCCCTCCTCAACTGGGTTTTCATCACTTTAAGGATCTTGGTAGTAAACCCACTGGCCACTAGCCTCTCAATGCATAAATCCCTTGCCAAGAGACATCCTAGTGCAACAGAGCAATTCTCCCTTCCCACATTTCTTGCCAGAGGCTAAACTTGGCTAAGTCCCAGTAGATGGAAGATATTGACAGGAACTCACAAGACAAATACTGCAAACACTGGCAGAGCAGCATGAAGGTAGACAGCGTGTCCAGAGCTATCAAAGCGGCCTCTGCCTCCCCAACCCTCCAAGAAATTTGCCACACCCACAATCTATGCCCCATCCTCAACTGAAGCTGACGTTAGATCAACACTGACTGACATGATAGGATCAGGGGCTGCACTCCAGAGTTGGGTCTCTTCCTTCTAGTCCAGGGGGTCTCAAACTCATGGCCCGCAGGCTGCAAACGGCCCTCCGTACAACATTTTGTGGCCCTGCCCTAGAGGAATCTTTTTTTGTTTTGTTTTGTTTTAGTTGTTTGGGTCACACCACCCAATGTTCAAGGCTTACTACTGACTTTGCCTCCTGTGGCCTGCAGGTAAATTGAGTTTGAGACCCTGGTCCCTTCCAGTCACAGTTCCAGTGCCAGGGGAGAAGGTAGTGCACTCACAATACTCAAGGCCCAGGATGATGTCCCGCAGGTAGAGTCGTGCCTGCTCCTCTGACAATGGCTTGTCACAAGGCACATCCATGACCGGTCTAGGGGGGGTGGGATAGGGAAGAAGGGTATTCAGCTGGAACTAGAATGAATAAAAGCAGAGAGCTGGTGAAAGGGACAGAGACTGTGCATTTAGGCTTTGGCATCTCCTGGTTAGCTTTTTCACTCAGATTAGACCCTAGAATATAAGATATTAACTTCTAACAAAAATCTCAAGGACACAATTATCCCCTTCAACCATATAATTTTATATTAGCTTTAGGCTAATTTTGATGTGCTTGGTATTCCCCTTTTTCTAAGTACTAAATTATCTACACTCAATTCTAAAGAGGCTCTTAGAACATGATGTTTTTGTGGGTTTTTTTTTTTTTTTTTTTTTGTTTTTTTTTTTTTTTTTTTTTGGTTTTTGGTTTTTGGGTCACACCTGGCAGTGCTCAGGGGTTATTCCTGGCTCCATGCTCAGAAATCGCTCCTGGCAAGCAGGGGGGACCATATGGGACGCCGGGATTTGAACCGATGACCTTCTGCATGAAAGGCAAACGCCTTACCTCCATGCTATCTCTCCAGCCCCATGTTTTTGTGTTTTATTTGGTTTTAATTTTTGGTCCATACCCAGCGATGCTCAGGGGTTTCTCCTGGCTCTGTGCTCCTAGTGGGAGGAGGGACCACATGGGATACTGAGGAACGAACCCAGGTCATGTGTGCCAAACGAACACCCTACCCACTGTTCCACTGTTCCATTACTCCAGCCTCCCCCACCTAGAGCATGTTTTTTAAGTGGTGAATTCAAAACCAAGAGGTCATAAACCAGTTTAGTGGTTATTGAATATTGCTTTGGGAGGGGGGCGGCACACCTGATGATAGTTAAGGATTACTCCTGGCTCTGCACTCAGGAATCACTCCTGGAAATGCTTAGGAAACCATATGGATTCCAGGGATTGGGTCTGGGCCAGCCTAGTACAAGGCAAGCTATATCCCTCTGACCCCACTGCCTTTTTTTCCCTAATAGTGTAGAATACATGAGAGCATTTCATAATAACATAAGAATATATAGAAAGATTTGTAAAACTTTGGTTTCAGTCACAAATATACATGGCAACATAAAACATGCTTCTTACTCTGAATGGAGATACATAGATTTGCAAGTCCCTGAGTAAAGGATGAAACTACTTTCTGTTCTCTACCCTCCTCCTCAGACCAAATACCAAATGGGTCTCTAGGTTAGACCCTATGCCAAGAGACAAACCACAGCCTCTCTTCAAGACCTGGGGTGTCCTGGTTCGATTGCTCACTACTCCACACCATGGCTCTGCAAATACTCCAAGAAATCAAAAAGCCTAAATCATGCATGGTCACTGTATGATCTTGGATGATTTCTTTTGTTTGTTTTGGTTTTGGGGCCACACCCAGTGGTGCTCAGGGGTTACTCCTGGCTATCTGCCCAGAAATAACTGACGCCAGGATTCGAACCAACCACCTTAGGTCCTGGATCGGCTGCTTGCAAGGCAAACACTGCTGTGCTATCTCTCTGGCCCCGATCTTGGATGATTTATTTGAATCCTCTCTGAATAAATCAATCCTCTCTGAACCTTAGCTTCTCCCCTGTACGTGGGAGGGGAGCCCCAACTCAGAGACTTACAAAGTTGAAAGAACTCAGGTAAGAGTCAGGTTCCATCTCTATACTTTTGCTCAAAAAATAAACAAATAAAAACTAACAATACTATCTTCTTCTTATCTTTCATCACAATATTTCCTGTTCTTCAAGACCTAGCCTAGAACCTTTTAAACTATTCCAGTTTCATTGATTCCTATCAGCCTTCAGAGAATGTTCTTTTTGTGCTTTCATATTTATCCCTCAGACCAAAGCTGTATTCTTCTAGAAAAGTGGACCCCAGGACTGCAAACACAGAGGCAGAAAGGGAGGGCAGAGATAGATCTGACTGGTGGGTGTGGGGAACTCACCCCTTTCTCAGGAGGTCAAACACTGAAAGAAAAAGAAAAGAAAGAAGAGGTTGGTAAAGTGCAGCCAGACTGTGGAAGCAGGAATTGCCAATGCCTCTCTGGAGGGGTAAGGAGGGCAGGCATCCAGAAAGACTGGGCAGGGATTCTGTGATTCACAGCAAGTGGGGTTTACTATGGACCCATCTCAGTTGACTCATGGGTGCCAGGTGAGGAGGCATTTTGGCCTTCTCTGGGCTGGCAGTAAAGGAGAAACTGAGACTCCAAGAAGGGCAGACTCCTTCTGAAAGGCCAGTGCAGAAAGGCAGGGCAGGAGACAGCATGGAGACTAGCACTCTGGCCTCTAATCCCTAAACCAGTGTTTTCTGTCTAGTCCTGCACCCAGGTGTTATTGATAACACCAAAATAATAATAACCATAACAACAGCTGCATATCACATCCATTGCTCACTTACTCTCCATCAACCTTAGGAGGCAGATGACAGTCTGACCCTCCTCTAACTGGTGAAGAAGTTGAGGCACAGGGTTATCTATCATATTGGGTGTGGGAACCCATTTCAGTGGTCAGTCACCTGCCTCTGCCTGAGTCCCCATCCCTTGGCAGTGGCAGCCTGGCAGGGAGTGGGGCTGAGTTATGTTAGTGAATCCATGTGGGTATTCTGAGTCTGCTTCAGCAGGGCAGGGCATGGGAGTCCAGGACTTGACACTGTCAGTTGGCTCAGGGGTCAGTGTGTTCCCATGGCTCATGTGAAGGTTTTATGTGTCACCAGGGAAGTCTTCAATAAAGTCCAGGCAAACTGCTGTAGCAAGAAGCTGGGTCACTCACCCAAATAGAGATTGTCCTCAGCAGGGTCATCCAGGACCTGGCCAGAGGGAGCATACATGTGGGCATATATGGAGGTAGAGGATGGGGGTCCCAGACCTCTCTATCCTTACTGGCCCCAGAAACTCTACTTTGTGCTGCAGCCATCCCAGACACTGAAGCAGGAACTGTACAGGCACCAGACATATGAGGACTCAGAAATCACTGAGCTCCAACCCTGGCCCACCACACAGCACCCAGCCCTTCTGAGGGGAAGGACCCACTTCCTGTCTCTAGTGCAGCACCTCACCCTCAGAGGAACCATGAAAACATCCTAGATCAACCTGAATTGATCCATCAAGCCTCTCTGCAGACCCTGCCCCAGGTCTGGCCCTGCCTTGTGTGCTTCAGCCACTTGTAGACTTCAACCATATCACCCTGGGCAGCACCCTAGGTGTGTGCTGAGTGTTCCTCAATAGCTGTGACCCACATGTCACTGCCTCCTACCTCAATCAACTTGACCACGTTCAAGTGGTCCAGCTTCTTCAGGATGGCAATCTCTTGGTACACACGCTCTAGGGGCAGCAGTTGCTTTGCAGGTCCTCCCTGAGCTGCCTGGGACCCTCTGGGGGGAGGGCGGCCTGTTAACGAGAAGAAGCACAACAGATGTTGCACAAAAGCTCCACAGCGGCCATGAGTTAGACCAGGCTCAGTGACCATATTCCCACCACCAGGCCTTTGCTCAAGCTGGGTCTCAGTACCCAGGTCCTAACCAAAATGAGCTAGGAAGGGGGATCCCCTAGGCCAGGAGCTCCCGAGTGAGCATGGGACCGGCATACATACGTGGAAAGCCATATTGCTTCAGTAACTTCTTTTTGGAGAGAACTTTCATTGCCTAAGGAGGAAGACATGGAACTGTCAGTGATGTGCAGCCACTGGAGCTGGAATAGGCAGGTGACATATGAACTGAGATCCAGAAAGGCACATGGAATCTGTCTGGCACTGAGGGTCTGTTTGGCTCTGGTTAAACTAGTTATGAGGTAGCATGACTTCTGTTCAGCAGCAAGCCTTTCCTGGAATTGCAAACTGCGAATGGCCTCTTTGCATAGTCCCAAGGTCAGGGATGGAACACACACTCCCAGGAAGGGAGATGGCTCTAAGGGTCAGTTGCATGCTTTGCATGTGGGAGGCCTGGGTCCATCTCTGCCACTGCGTGGTCTTCTGAACACTTCAAGGAGTGAGTTCTCAGTGAGGTGCTGAGAGGCCCCTGAACATTATTGGGCATGGGGACAGAGGGAAAAAAAAGGAAAAGGAAGGGAAAAAGGAAATGGGAAAGGGAAAGAAAGGGGGAAAGGAAGGGATAAGGAGAGGGGAGAGAAGAGAGGAAAGGGAAAAAAAGAAAGGAAAGGAATTCTTGGTTCAGTCCCTGGCACTATGTGGCTTTTCTTTTCTTTTTTTTTTTTTTGGTTTTTGGGTCACACCCGGCAGCGCTCAGGGGTTACTCCTGGCTCCATGCTCAGAAATTGCTCCTGGCAGGCACGGGGGACCATATGGGGCACCGGGATTCGAACCGATGACCTTTTGCATGAAAGGCAAATGCCTTACCTCCATGCTATCTCCCGAGCCCCACTATGTGGCTTTTCTAGCACAACCAGAGATAGCCTTGGCGACACCACCTCAGAACCCCTAGGAAGTCCCCCCAAATGAGTTCCCTACACAAGCCCTTAGACACAGAACACTCACTCTCTACAGATGCAGATCTGTCCTTAGTCCAGCAATTTCTGCCACCACCTCCCCAGGCTTGTAGGGTTTTGTTTGGACCATGCCCCCACCATTTCCCCACACTCACATAGTGTCTGTCTTCACTTTCATTGTAGGCCAGCCTCACCACACCGTAGGCCCCCTGCAACAAGCACAGGTCAGCTCCACCATATAAGGGAGGCTTGTAGAGCTCCAGCCCCTCCTCCTGCCTCCCATTAGACCCTAGCATCAAGAGCAAAGGTAGACAAGTGGTATCTGCTGTGCCTAACCACACGCACCTCTATGCCTCCCCAGTCCCTCCCAGGTCCTTTGTTACAAACTCTCAAGAGTCAGAGTTCCCCATCTGGCCCCCAGAAATTCTCTGAAGAAAACACAACTTTCCTCCCACCCAGGCAAGGGCCTTCCTTGGCTCAGCCTTCCATTCCCAGAGAAGGGATTATTCCAGAAGAGTGGCTGGGCAAGATACCCCCTGCCCACCCACCCCCAGTCTTACCTTGCCGATTTCATTCTGCAGTTTATACTGGTTCAACTGCACACAGTCCTAGGGATACCAAGAAGGGAGTCATAGGGAACTGTTCAGAGAACAAAGGCAGTTGCAGCAATGTCCCTACCTTAGGAGCCTGTCAAGCCTCAGCCCAGTTCTAGCTTTTCAGTCCCAGCTTCTGACCTCAAGAACCTTTCACATGCACTTGGGATACTACTGCCACCACAATTAGCTAGAAACCTTGGTTTTCTAAGCACACAAATTCTGGAGCTAGGCAATACTTGTATGGGAAAGGTTGAAAATGGTATGGTTACTGTTGGAATGCTGGAGTCTACGAGAGCACCAACTGGGGCAAGTATTTCTTTTTTCTTTTTTTTTTTCTGAGCAGCCTGGCTCTATGCTCAGAAATCGCCCCTGGCAGGCACAGGGGACCATAATTCCTTTCTTTTCCTTTTTTTTTTTTTGTTTTTGGCCACACCCAGTAACGCTCAGTGGTTACTTCTGGCTATGCGCTCCAAAATCGTTTCTGACTAGTGGGACCATATGGGATGCCAGGGATTTAACCAGGTCTGTCCTGGATAGGCTGAGTGCAAGGCAAACACCCTACCACTGTGCTATCACTCTGGCCCCAGGAGGCAAGTATTTCTAGAAGCAACTCAATGAGGAAGGCCAGGTGGTAGAACAGGACGATAAGGTGCGTCTTGGGGAGCAGAGTTGAGGAGGCTGGTTCAGACAAACCTCAGCCCGTCATGTCTCCAAGGTGAAGCCAGCTTCAGTTCAGGATCTCAAGGACAGGGCCAGAGCTGGTGGGAGCCTGGAGGCTGCAGGCAGCCCAGCAGCTTGAGTCACTGCAGACTCCAGGAGAGAGGACTCAAGGGGGTGGGGGTGGGGGGCTCAAGTTAGGAAAGGCTGAGGGTGGGGCAGGGTAGGAGGACACCCAGTCTATTTTCAGATTTCTCATCTCAGGGAAAAGGCCTTTTCCCTAGGGTGGGATGAGGGGTGGTGATGACACTGAAGTTAACTCAGGTGAAGCTCTTAGGCAGGTAACGAACCACTCAGCTCTGAAAGTATGCAAACCAAAGGCTACAAGTGGAAGAAACTGGAACCCAGTGAGGCTTTTAAGGAGGCCCTTGCTCAGCACCACTTACCTCAGCATCTGAGATGGCCACATGGTGGGACTCGATGGTGGGCCTCCGCCAGGTACGTGGGGAGATGTGGCTGGTAGGTCCCGTGGCATAGGGCCCGGTCTGAGCCTGCAGGCAGTTGCCCACTGGTCGCTCCTGCAGGGAGAACTTCCTGGCCGAGAGGCTGGGTCGGGCAGAAGGGATGGATCCTGATCTGTTAGGAATCACAGAGGCATCTCTCGCCCGCACTGGAGGGTCCACACCATTCTGGACAGGCTCTGGGCCACCAATTGCTTTCTCCAAGTGGGCCACATCAATGGCTGCCACTCGGTCCACTAACTCCGCCCGAGGGTCCTGGCAGCAGACCGCTGGGCCCCCCTCCATCACCACAGTCCTGAGGTCCTCCAGTCCAGGCAGCCGTCTTGGGAACCTGACAAAAGAGAGCAGAGAAGGTTGGGTTCCTAACCACTGATCAAAGCAAACCACATGGGACCCCACTCCCATGTGCCCTGTCTGTTGCCACATCCCAGCTGGCAGCATCCAAACCCAGGTGTGTCCCTATAATGATAGAAACTTCAGGAAGCGCCTCACACTGTACACATGAGCCCATGCTAGAAAACAGCTTCATCTGCCCTGCTGGCTGCATGGAGAAGTCGGGAGAAAGCAATGCCAGAGGGACAGGACAGACACAGGCAGAACACGGGAGGTCTCACAGCCTTAGGACAGAGTCAGCTCAGGCTCCCATCTGGCACCCCTTTGACTCACTATTTCCACCTCTTGTCAGCAAAGCATTTCAACACTGCTGCCTGGAAGCTGAGCTGGATACCAGTAATGCAGAACTCACGCTGTGACCCCAACCTCCAAGTTTGTTTACCTTCTCCAGGAGGACCACCCTGATGTCCAGTACCCTCCCTCCCACTACCCCCACACTTGCCTCTCACTGCTTCCAAAAGCCTTTATAGAATTCTAGCTTCTCTCAGCTCCTCTAGGGAGGCCTCTCCAGACCTACAGGAAAAAAAAAAAAAATCTCCCTTTCTCTGCCCCCGCAGAGCCTCCAGTCTAGGACCGCCCAGTGAGGAGGGAAATGCTGCTCTGGCAGCTATCAGGAGTGAATTCACTGCCCTAAACAGTCATTTCTGGGGCCGACGAGGTGGTGCTAGAGGTAAGGTGTCTGCCTTGCAAGCGCTAGCCAAGGAAGGACCGTGGTTCGATTCCCCCGGTGTCCTATGTGGTCCCCCCAAGCCAGGGGCAATTTCTGAGCACTCAGCCAGGAGTAACCCCTGTACATCAAGTGGGTGTGGCCAAAAAACAAAAAACAAACAAACAAACAAACAAAAAAACCCAGTCATTTTCAGGGCATTCCTTGAACCCAGTCAGCAGTGATTTCTGAGTACCACTGGGTGTTATCACTTCCCCTGCCCCAAGTCACTCCTATTTCCCTGGGTTTTCATTCCAGGTTATTCACATGGACCAAACATTTGCCACATCCTTTCCGGTGATCTGATTGGCCGGATACCACTCTAGTCTACTGTAGTCTGGGTGCCAAACTAGCCAGGTAAGGACTAGGCCCAAATCAAACTCTGTTCCAGCCCAGATGTGACAGCCAGCCTGGGCAGATGTGACAGCTAGCCGCAGAGCACCACCACCATGCCCCTGCTGCCAAGTCAGGAAAAAGGAAGTGGATGGACTCCTGACCCTCTGCCCTTCCTGTCCAATGCTAATTTCCTCTATCCCCACACTGGTCTTTGAGGACAAAAGTTTCCTCATGTCTCCATCTCCTTGCTTTGACAGATAAAGAAAGATGGTTTGCTGGAGTTCACTAACTGTGCAGGTGTCTAGACTGGATTGTTATCCTGACCACTCGCTTACAAGCCTTAGACAAGCTTCTTCCTGACCTTTCATCTCAGTCTCCCCTCTTTGTTATGGATCTAGGAACTTTCTGGGTTCCCCAGAGCACAGCAGCCTTGGAGGTAAATTGTTAGGAAGGACATGGCCAGGACTCTTATGCTGAGTGAATTTCAATGTGTGGCAACCAAAAGTGGAGTTGCTGATGTTGGCCTTCACAGGGAAAGGTATGCATGGAGTCTGACCCTAGAGGTGTGAGGGCAGCCTAGAAAATTAGGGAGGCCTCCCTGACAGAAGTGAGTAGGACTGGAGCATCAGGGAGGCCTCCATAGAAAAGGCAGTGGTTAACATTGGAGTGTCAGAGTCATAAACACTAGGAAGAAGGGAGAAAGCCAAGGCTGAAAGGAGTCGTCCCAGGCTCCAGGCTGGTCTGTCCATATTTCCCCTCCCTAGTCTGCCTGCCCGCCCCCCAGTGTCTATTCTGCTGTAAACCATATTTCTCCCATCAGAATAAAAGACTGTATAGACCAGTGCTTTTATCTACATCTGTGGGTTCACTGGTGTCTTCCACGGTGTCTCTCATCCAGTTGGAGCTCAAATATTTGAGCAGTTGCCATAGTGCTTATTATAACTTCATCCTCATCAGACAGATGAAGAAACAGTGCCTCAAAGTGGGGACCCCAACATAGGCGTGGCCCTTAGCAAAAAATCATTGCTGGTGGGTGGGAGGGAAGCAGGCAGGGCACTTGCTTTGCATGTCACCAACCCAGATTCAATACAACAGACACACCCACGAAATGTATGTAGGATTTTCCTGAGGCCATCAAGCCAGCAAGGCCAGTGGCCTCGAAACCTCTTGCCCATTTCTCAGGTAGGGAAAGATGAGTTCTGGTTTGGGGTGGAGAAGTGAAGAGTCCTGCAGTAAATAAGGGCAGAGCCCTTCTGCTGTTAGCAGGTCTACAAACCAACTCTGCCCTTTCCTGGCCTGGCTGTGGGGGCTAGCATGGGGGTTCCATAAGGCACATAGGAATGAGAACGCCCAAACTCAGCACCCAGCCTGCCACTCGAGAGGCTGCGTAAAAACGAGTTGTTGTGCTACTGTGGGGACCATGCAATCCATGCTGTGTTGTGGGCAGATGGGAGCTGCCTGTGGCTGGGCGGGCTGACGTCAGGCTCACCACCTCCCTGCCGCCTGGATCAAATTCAGGTGACTAAGCAAGTCTGCGCAGGAGGCACCATGGGGAGCTCCCAGGTTCCCGCCTCATGTCCAGGCGACAGGGCCTGGAGCCCGAGGCTGTGTGTGAGGGCACGTGTCCATGCAGAAGAGAGTGTGTGAGTTGAGGCTTGAGTGATAGCATGAGTCTGTGAGGAGAAGCACATGGGCAGAGGCAGGAATCAAGGGTTGTGGTCTTTGTGCACCACGTAGTCAGCATATCTCTGTGTATTGCATGTGCCAGAAAGAGTGAATGAGTGAGTGTGTGTGTGTGTGTGTGTGTGTGTGTGTGTGTGTGTAGTCTGGAAGTGTGTGTGCCAGAAAAAGGGGTGTATATGTGTGTTCATTGGGTTGGGGGAGGGAATAATACTACACCCTTGGGAACCTTAGAAAGCAGATCTCTGGGACTGGCAAGATAGCATGGAGGTAAGGCATTTGCATTCCATGCAGAAGGACAGTGGTTCGAATCCCGGCATCCCATATGGTCCCCCGTGCCTGCCAGGGGCGAATTCTGAGCATAGAGGCCAGAAGTAACCCCTGAGCGCCCGAGTGTAACCCAAACCCCCCCAAAAAAAGAAGAAAAAAAAAAGAAAGCAGATTTCTTACAAGTGTGAACTTCCCCTATTTGTTAGTGAACAAACAAGGGGCTGCACAGCTAGACTGGTCCCCTTCCGCATGGGGAGTTTGTAGAAACAAATGCTGCAAGTACTTAGGGGCCATGTGCACACAACGAGGGAGAGCTGGAGAGACTGGGCCCTAGGTCCAAGCCAGAGCAAGCACCCCTGTGGACGTGAGGCTGAGTCCTACAGTTGAGGAGGGTCTCTGCCCTCTCTGGAAAAAGTCAGCCTGTCCTGGGTGCCCAGACTGCAACTATGATGCTGCATTAGACAAAGCAACAAGTTCTGGGAGCCAGTTTCATCCTCTGTGAGTTGGACAGGGAAGCAGGCAGCAGGGAGAACAGTTCATGCATGCCTGAGCCAGGACAGTGGGGATGCATCTAGATTAGGATGTGTTTGAGAAGAAGCCTGGTGCATGAAGCAGAACCCTGAATCTGTCCCTGAGCTCTCAGATGGCACCAGCATATCAACCCTCCCCCTACCAGGCTTCCCCTCCACTCAGATGTGCTCCAGCCCCTCTGGGTTCCAGCACTACCAGGGGACAAAGGCACTTCACTCCAGGCTCATTCATAGAATAGGCAAGCAATCTCACGGGGGTGAGGGGTGTCAAGGTCCCATCAGAGCTCCGGGAGCAGCGACAGTCCATGGGAGGACACAGCTCTGACCACAGAGGACTGGCCAGCAGAGGAAGCTGCAAAG
>PVKC010039213.1:0-12588 GCA_004027635.1 Crocidura indochinensis | reverse complement strand
GAAGGAAGGAAGGAAAGGAAGGAAGGAAAGGAAGGAAGGAAGGGAGGAAAGGGGGGAGGAAGGGAGGGAGGGAGGAAGGGAGGGAAGAAGGAAGGAATGGAGGGAGGAAAGAAGGAAGGTAGGGAGGAAGGGAGAGAAGGAAGGGAAAGAAGGAAGGGAGGGAGGGAGGAAAAAGAAAGCAGAAATGAAGGCAGAAAGGAAGAATGGAAGGACGTGCTTCACACTAATAACTAAAAGTCAACTCAAAATAGATTAAATAACGAGACTAGACAGAATACATAAAATACATTAAGACAACCAGAACTCTTCAGGATATGGACCTCAGAGACATCTACAATTGTTTGACTTATGGGGCAAAGATAACCAAAACAAAGCAAACAGGACTACATCAAATTAAAAAGTATTTGCATAGCAAAGGAAACCTGAACTAAAATAAAAATTAAAAAATAAAATAAAATACAACTTTCTCATACTGAATGACACAAAATATTTGCATACATGTATCAGAAGTAGGTTAATAGGCAAAATATGTAAAGCAAACACAAACTCAAAACCAAAACATAATTATTGTATAAAACACGAGATATGTGGACAGTTCCCCAAAGAAGACATACTTTGATGCATGTTTTGATGACTAGTTGCCATATGAAAGTTTTCATGTAACTTATTATCAGGGAAATGCATATCAAAGCAACAATGAGTTATCATTTCACACCCGTGGGGTTGGCATGTATCCAAAAGGCTGGGGAAGAAAACAGTATTGACAGAGATGTGAAAAAGGAGCTTTCATTCACTGTTGGTGAGAATGTTCTGTGGTTCAGTCTCTCTGGAAAACAGCGTGAAGATTATACACACAAACTATTAGAATTGACCTCCCATATGGCTCCGATTCTGCATATTGCTATCCATCCCCCAAACACAAAAGTATTAATTAAAAATACATGAATACTTATGTTATTCACAGTAGTTGTACTGTAACCAGGCTAGGATATAGAAGCAATCCTAATATCCCACAGATAAATGGGCAAAGAAATTATGGGATGTGTGTATATGTATATAATGGAATCTTATGTGACTGTAAAAAGATGAAATTTTTAAATTGTCTGCAATGTGGATGGAACTGGTGTGTATCATGTTAAATGAAACAAGTCAGAGAAAAAATGACAGATATCAGAAAAATCTCAGTTATGTGCAGAAAACAGAAACAAAATAAATTGAAAAATTGAAAAATAAAAATGTATGAATCCTTGTATTACAAAAGAGTAACAATTTGAGAGAGGAAAATGAACATCATATAAGTGCTGACCTAAAGACAAGTGGTGAAAGGACTTGGGTAGTTTAGTGGAGGTAGAGTTCAGTAACTTAGTATAGTAACAACCACATAGTGCCACCATTTTACCTAGACTATAATTCTTTTATAATTTTTTAAGAGAGAACTATATCCGAAGATACTCAGGGATTACTCCTGACTCTATAGTTAGTGTTCACTCCAAGTGGAGCTCAGGGGAAAACATGGAATACAGGGACTGAATCTGGGTTAGCTACATGGAAGACAAGCATCTTATTAAAGTATCTTTCCAGTCCCTAAGATTGAAATGAAGATTAAAAACAAAATAAGTTTTCTTTTCATCTTTTTGGGGGACACACTCAGTGGTGATCATAGGTTACTCCTGGCTGTGCACTCAGAAATCACTCCTGGCATGCTCAGGGGACCATATGGGATGCAGGGATGGAACTCACGTCAGTCACATGCAGACAAACTCCCTACTTTCTGTGTTATTGCTTCAGCCCCAAGATTTGTTTTTAGTGTCTTCCCTTTAAAGATTAAACACTATTTGGCAATATGTGGGTTTTGGAAAACTCCCTGCATTTTCATTTTCCAAAGGCAACAATCCAGTGGAGTAGAGTGACTTTTTTTTTTCACTTTGTCCCAGTCTTCATTCACCATTCCCGATTCCTCTACACCCACTTCACTTTATTGGTTTACTTAAGCTACCTTCCGAGGTATTTCAAGGTATGTAAGGTGATAACTTCTGGGAAATGCACTGTGTAGATTTTCCAAGTCAAAGAAAGAGTTGAAATGCACCAAACGGTGGAAGAGCTTGGAGCAATAGATAGGGAATGAAGAGGTGGAAGAAATGCCATATCTAGCTAATGAAAAGGCTTGCTAGTTTTACATACTGCATACAATCCGCAGCATCTCCCATAAAACAGATCTTTTTTGTCATTATAGAAAGGCAGTAAAAAAAAAATCAGGTATTACGTGACACAATTCAAGATCAACACAGTTTTAGATGTAATTTACTGGGAAAGTACTTGCCTTACTTATGTTAGGTTCTGAGTTTAATCCCTAACATCAAAGAGAATAAAGTGTTGAGGTCTCTTCGGGATTCATGCAGGAAAACATGGGTGCAAATAATTTTGGTCAAATAATTGCCTGCATGAAAGCATATCTATGTCCTTTTATACTCAAATCTGAAGACCTCTTCAGAAGCAAAATATTTGGGAGGGAGAGAGACACACTGAAAAGTGTTTAGGGATTACCCCAGGATTTTAAGACAGGGCTAACTCCTGACAGGTTTGGGATACCTACAGAGTTCTGGGACCAAATCCAGGTCTGCCACACACAAGGCAAATACCTTACCTGCTGTATTATCTTTCTGGCCCCAGAGAATTTTTATTTTAGCCTTTTGGGCCAAGCTGGTTGTGCTCAGGGGTTATTCCTGGGAAGCTCAGGGACCATATGGGATGTCAAAGATCAAACTCAGGTCAGCTTTGTGCAAAATAAACACTCTACCCACTATATTATTGCTCCATGGCTTCTCATGGACATAATTCCAACATCAGACCATCACAGCTCCTCTTGCTTATATTTTCTCTCTGCTTCTTCAAACCATAAAGTCCACCACTGTCCAAATATTTACTGTTCTCCAAGTGCACCTTAATATGTTGCACTCTTGTGCCTTTGCACTTGAAGTTTCTGCTTCCTGAAAAAAAAATCAAAATATCTCTAAGTAAGTATAATTTTTTTCGTTCAACTCTCAGCTTAAGTATCTCTTGCCTTTGAATTGATCTCAGATTCTCAGTTTTCCACAGACCAAATGAATCATTCAGTTTTGTTTGTATATGCTTGTATGGCACCATTAATCATACTATGCTATCGTTACTACTTTATAAGGCTATCATCCTAAAGGTCTTAAAGCAAAAGGTAATAGCAAACATAGCACTCCTCAATTTAGTTCTATTTTATTAATGAAACACTTACCCATTCATATTCCTTTATTTGACTTCTACCCAGTTTATTCTCTGCTAAATTCAGGACTATGTGGGTAGATGCATGAACATAAAGCTAAAGGCATAAAGGAATTGTAACTTAATTATCCCAAGGAAGTCTCTCTCTTTTTATCTCTTTAGCTCTCTCCTCATCCACGTTCTTTTGCATCCTCCACACTGGAAACTCAGCACACAAATTTTCCACAGATTTAATATCTTTAGTGTTGAGTTACATCTTATTTCACCCAAAACAAGGTCATCCTGGTTTCTTTGTATGTTTGTTTACAACTTGGATTTACCCCAAACAGAGATTGTCTTACTTGTAAACCTGGGTGGGTTTACTGCCCCACCCTGGGGTGGTCCCTGTAACTCAATAAAAACCGCAGATCTGGCAGGCAGGAGGGGCTCCATAGTAGGTAGAAGACTGCCAGACTACACGTGTTTCACCCTCAGCTTTGGTCTGGATTGTTTCTTGAGTGACTGATTCAGACTCATTCACCTGGGTTTGGAGATACAGCGTGTGGTGTGGGGTGATATTACATAGAGTCCTACATTTTGTCCTCCAAAGCTATAACCAATGCTATTAAAGATGCTGCTATCTGATTCCAATATATCTATGACTGTATCTGTGTGAAGTCAAGTTCAGGCACTATTGCCTGTATCTCTAAAGAATGCTTCTTTACTTAATCAGCAGATGGTCTTTCTTCCTTTCCATCCCCTTTCTAATTTGAAAGTTTTCAAAACAACCAACACAGCTCTTGTTCATGAGAC
Source organism: Crocidura indochinensis (assembly GCA_004027635.1). Lineage (NCBI taxonomy): Eukaryota > Metazoa > Chordata > Mammalia > Eulipotyphla > Soricidae > Crocidura > Crocidura indochinensis. The sequence continues at coordinate 8,544 of PVKC010039213.1, read as the reverse complement.
ATTTGTCTAATTCTCTGATAGTCTAAGCTGGTTTCATCAAGCTAGTTCAAGGCCCTTCTAAGGCCGACAGTCTCCTGTGAATAGCTCACCCTTGCTATGTGCATCTTCTTTGATTCTTCTGCCCCATTCCATCTCCCATCATCTTTCCTTCAGTAAGCTGCACTTAATCCTTGCAATCCTCTTACCTTCCACCCTCCTTTTTTGCAACATGTAGATATATATACCACTGGGGTTTAAAGAGTCAGAAACATTAATTTCTCATTTTGGGTGGACCCTAGACAGCACAACATACCTCAATCACCGTATATTGCTTAATAATTAGATGCTTTGATTATAATTATCTCTAAATATTACATTTAATTATCATTATAACTATCCCTAGAATTAATTAAAGGCTTGTATACACCAACAATGTCTTTTAATTCTCTTGTCATCCTGACAGGTTATATTGATTTTTTTCCATTTTAAAATCAAGGTCCATTAAGGGTGTGAGATGGGTTTCAAAGTGGGAGATGGGAGAGATTGTACCATGAGTAAGGTGCTTGCCTTGCATGCAGCTAACCTGGATTTGGTCTTTGGCCCATGTAATGTCCCTGAGTTCTCCAGGAATGATTTCAGAGTAGAGTCAGGAATAGCCTTAAGCACTAATGAGTGTCAATCCCAAAAGAAAAAAAAAAGTTCTTGAAGTTGGAGAGATCCTATTGGACATGACACTTACCCAGCATGCAATTGGTTGAAGTCTGATCCCTGTCATGGCACATGGTTTCTCCAGCAGCACCAGGCGTCCGTTTTGAGTACAGAGCTAGGAATAGTCTCTTAGTACAATGTGCCCCCTTTCCTTTGTCCCCCAAAGGTTCTTCTTAGTGAGATTTCACAGGAGACTTGATTCCACAGATCCATCCATACAATGAATGCAGGAGTATGAAAAAAATGCAAGTGCATCTACACATGCCTTTGGTGTATGTATAATAATCATATACACATGAAGGTAAAATTTCCACAAACACCTTCCAATCCACATTCCTTCTCAGTACATGTGCCTGTTGTCTGAGGGGGAAACCCCCCACAAAATATAACAAAACAAAACAAACAAACAAAACCCAAGAAGCTAAAGAGAACCTTTCATCTCTCGGCTTTTTACTTTCCTGACAAAGAAGACAAATTACTTGAGGTAGTTTGGAGAGAAGGAGGAAGGTGGAAAGAAGGAAATTTTGCTCTGCTCTATACATCTGCTCTCTGGCTTCACACACTTACTGAGATGACAGTTCAATGCAAGAACCTAAGGGTGTGATGCTACTTGAACTCTGTAGTGCTGCGGATATTTAGGTTTCAGGATGGGCTCTCCAGAGCCACAGATGGTGATGTTCCAGGGACCATGTGATGCTAGGGATCAAATCCGTGCATGCCTAACCAACTGTCTTCTCTCACAGTCCCTTTCATGCACATTTCCCCCTCTGCTTCAAAGAAAAATTAAGCAAAGACCTGTTTTACCTCGCTCTGCTCATCCTCAACGCTCAGACTCCCACAAGACTGCAAAACTATCCAAAATCTACTGAAGTGAAAAAAACAAGAAGCTCCCTCTCCTTCAAGCAACACACTTGAACATCCCTCTGGGGGTCACTTTCTCAAAGAGAGGACTTGATCTGGCACCTCAGTCATGACACTTTTACTCACAAAATTTTCCCCAGTGCTGCTACCAGTCAGAGTTCTTCCTGCATGAGGTGACCAGGCTGGGAAATGTTGACCTGTTGATGCAGGTAAAACAGGGACTTGGAATCTTCTTCCTAAAATAGATATTTCCTATTCTTTCAAGACCAGAATTGAAAGGAGTATTGAGCCATTTCCACAAAGCATATCTTGGCATTTTCCCTAAGAGCTATAAAAAAAAGGAGGCCAGCATGCAGCTATGTGGGCAAGATGGCTTCTAGAATATCTGGTATTGTAGTAAAAATTTAGGCCTTATAATTGGCTTGGATGGTGGATGGAGGCCTCTGTCTTTAGGCTCTGGACCATGTGGCTCCACAACCCCAATTAACCCTCAGGTCTGGATATTCATGAGAGAGGCGGGCAGAAATCTCACTCACATGCAGGCTTCAGGAAGTAACAGCTTTATTCATCCTAGCCACTACATGTGTGGCCTATATCATAACCTTTTAAGCAGCTAGCCCTGCATCTTAACTTCTCTCAGCCATCTTTCCTCTGACCTTCAAACTGGAAGAGATCCAACCAGGCAAAAGCCAAAGACAAAAGAGATATTCTCCTCTGGGTCAGAGCCCTTAAGTACCTTTCCCAGACCCCTCCCAGGAAATGGGCAGGGTCTGCAAGTAAAGTTACAGGTCATCTCCGGTTTCCAAGACCCTGCCCAGAAATGGGCGGTCTCAGTTACCTGTATTCCGGGGTGGAGCTACAGGTATTCCCTTCAGAGATTCAAACTTGTTGCCCTAAATTTGGTTCAGAAGTTCCATGCTTGCTTCTCTCTCATCTTCTGGCCTCTTCACCTGAGCCATTCCAAACAAAGGTATTGACTTCGTGCCAAAACACCACTTACTCAAGAAACTATCCCAGGCCTCATTGATTGTTCTAGGGTTCTAGAGTTAAGAGCATGCATGCTGTAATCTCTACATTCTGAGTTTTGTCCATAACTTCTTTCCAATTTCAGTCTTTAGAAAATTTAAAGTTATTTCTGTATCCTCTCTAGTATTAAATTATGAGAATAATATTGTGAACACTTAGCTCACAGAGAGTGGCCCTGGCCATTTAATAATGATTCCATAACTGTCAGTTATTGTCATAATGATTATGATTTCCTTTATTACATTCTTGACACTTGGAGTTATTTGTTCAATATCTGCATTTTCTCTAAGACTTGATGATATAAGGAGTTCAGAATCTGTGTCTGTATTCTTTACTACTAGATCCTGATGACTTGGCATGGCACTTCAGAGACCAAAGGGATTTTTGAACAATAACCTTCAACATGCAAGCAGTGTCCTCTGAGAATAACCATCATGTTTTGTTTTAAATCTCTGGGAGTTTGGTAATTTATGGTTTTTACTGGACAATAAATCTTTATTTTTCTTTAATATAAAAGTGATACTCCTTGTAGGGAAGTAGAAACATACAAAAATTAGGAAAAAACACAGTTTTATTCTGGCAAATAAAAAATGCCAGTAAGTATTTGGAAAAATGCTTCACATCTAGTGGAACTCATTTGTGATAAAGATTTATGTCATGTAATGGCCTATATGAGGAAACAGCCTATAAGAGAGAGGAAAGAGACACAGTTGTTGTCTTCAGGTCTATCAACCACATATCAAAAGGTTAGTCAAAGTTGTGCAATAAAGGAGAAAGCAAGAAGACACTTCTTCCAACTTAGTAGAGTTTGATTTCTGCTCCAGTTAGATTTGTACAGTACTGTAGTACCTCTGTTCTTAAATATTTGGCCAAAAGACCCTATAACCTTACAATAGTGTCATCTCACAAGTCATCAAGCTTTGCAACTTCAAGGGAAAACGATAAAGACACACATTCAGCATTTTCAGGAAACCAAGTGTTTTCTGTATATGTCTGGATTCTGATTTGAATCAGCACCTCAAAACCTCAACTTTTTGTTTTTGTTTTTAGGCCACACCCAGCAGCGCTCAGAGGTTATTCCTGGCTCTGCCCTCAGAAACGGCTCTGGAAGACTCAGGGGACCTTATGGGATGCTGGGAAATGAACCCAGGCTGTCCCAGATAGGCTTCATGCCAGGCAAACGTCCTACAGCTGTGCTATTGCTCCAGCCCCCTAAGACCTCAACTTTTCACACAATCTCTAATAGGCAAAAGTCTTTGGTAGTAGAGGAGAGATTGAAAATGCCTTCTTTCCTTAATGAACATGCAAAGAATCTGTAGTCATTCCCATGACAGTATACTTCAAGGCAGAGAAACCCTGTATCTCTTAGGCCAAGGGAATTCTCTTTCTAATTTCCCCCAATATTTACTGTGCCTATGCAGAAAAAAAAGAAGCAGCACAACATAATTTTTTTGATTTTGTTATTGTTGTTGTTTTCATTTTTGTGCACTGTTATGTTTTTATTTCAGAATCATGGTCATTATATGATGCTTGTCTTTATTGCTGTTGTGCTCATTCGATTTTTTTGTTTGATTTTTGTTTTTGTATTGTTGTGGTGGTTCTCTTCCTTTTCCCCTTTCTTCTCTCAAACTGATGTTTACAGCATCTAGAAGGACTCTGCCCATTTTCGGCTTGTTTGATATTTACCCCATTTTCTTTCTTTTCTTCCCTTCAAACAAAACCACATAACTTGAACCATCTTGTTCAACCTCTCAAATTGAGGGGAAATAATGGAGGGTATCAAAACCAAACAGTTGTATGATCACTAAGTAGTAATAAAAATGATCAGACTTAAACACCAAATCCAAAGCCAATGACAACAGTATCGATACCCAACCTACAACAAACTAGACACAGAGGGGACCACTTATACTAGCAACCCAGAGAGTAAGGGATATGGCTGCATACTGGGAAAGAGAGTGGAGGGAGGACAACTTTGGTGGTGGGAATTTCCCTAATTCAATGTTAATATGTACCTAAAATATTACTGTGAAAGATATGTAATCCACTTTGGTCAAAATAAAATTATTATTATAAAAAAGAAAGAAAGAAACATGGAAAAAAGAAAGAAAATGCCTTATTTCAATAGGAGCTAGAACTTCTCTTTCTCTCTCTCACTCACTTTCTCTCTGATTTGGGGGTAATGAGATCTCAACTTTTGCTTGTTTGTTTGTTTTTTGGGTCACACCCAGTAGTACTCAGGGATTGTTACTTCCTGACTCTGGAAGAGAGCCCTACTTGCTATACTATTCCTCCAGCCCCTGAAAGTTTTCTTACAGAGGAAATTGTAATTTGTTTGTGTGTTTGTTTGTTTGTTTTTGGGTCACACCCGGCAGTGCTCAGGGGTTACTCCTGGCTCTGTGCTCAGAAATCTGGCAGGCTCGGGGGACCATATGGAATGCTGGAAATTGAACCACCATCTCCTGGGCTGGCCAAGTGCAAGACAAACACCCTACCACCATGCTATCTCTCTGGCCCCAAAATTGTAATTTTTAATGAAAGTAATTTAGTGAAGTTTTAAAAGTATTTTTAAATATTTTTATTTCATTTAAATATTTTATTTAAATACTTTGTTCCATATTTCTATTTCTGAATACTCAAATGGAATTCAGAAAGCCCGGGAGGAGGGTTCCTCAGTGATTCTAAGCAAACGGGGTTGGCAATTCAATGTGCGATCTGAGGATGCGGTATTGCTTTCAATTTGCAGTGTGGAAAGTCATTCAGATCATCCATGAAGAGTGCTCAGGAATCTCCAGGACCATTCTCGGAGGTGCCTTTACTGGAGCTGGCCCTTAGTAAGTTTTCAGATGTGGACGAGGAAACAAAATATAAAATCCCGGGTATCATTAGGAACTCTGGTATTGAAGGAAAGCATAGGCCATTCTGTATGAAAGAAAAGAAAAGAATATGAGAGATGGGAAATTTTTCTAATTCCTAGGATGGGAGAAGTAGTTATGAAAGAAAAGGAACAAAGATAGGAAGAGAGGGGAAAAAGATGCACACTGCCATGGGAAGATGACATGCTAAGTGAAGCAGGTAGCATGAATAAAAGAAATTCTGATGGTGAACCAAGAGTTTCCTCGTCAGAACTAGATGCTAAGGAGAGGACTTATGAACCAAGTTGGAAGGCATTGTTTTAAAACAATATGCTTAAATATAAATTTTCCTCATATATGTTAACAGTAAATTCAACCAATACAGAGCTGGCTTAATATGAATCTGTAGTGTGTCTGTCAGTGTCTAATATGTATAATTTATACATTTATGTATGCAAGACATTTTATTCCTATTGACTGTGTGCAACTGAGTCATTGAGTCATTGAGTCATTGAGGTTGAGATCGTCTCTAAACCGTGGAAGCCAACAAACAGGGAAGCCACTAGGAATCACCAGAAATAAGTAAAAGCAGTTACATTTCCAAAGGTTGGGATGTTAGTACATCTCATTTACAGCACAAGAAGTGGAAATGTGGGGTCGGGCGGTGGCGCTGGAGGTAAGGTGCCGGCCTTGCCTGCACTAGCCTAGGACGGACCGAGGTTCGATCCCCCCGTTTTCCCATATGGTCCCCCAAGCCAGGAGCGACTTCTGAGTGCATAGCCAGGAGTAACCCCTGAGCATCACCAGGTGTGGCCCAAAAACCAAAAAAAGAAAGAGTTTGCTTTTGGGGCCAGGAAGGTGGCGCTAGAGGTAAGGTGTCTGCCTTGCAAGCGCTAGCATAGGACGGATCTCGGTTTGATCCCCCTGTGTCCCATATGGTCCCCCCAAGCCAGGAGCGATTTCTGAGCACATAGCCAGGAGTAACCCCTGAGCATGAAACGGGGGTGGCCCAAAAACCAAAAAAAAAAAAAAAAAAAGAAGTGGAAATGTGAGATACTGTAAGGTAGTATACATGAAGGAGTAAATTGAACACTCCTACAAACATTTTTACTTTATAGTAAGGGGATCAAGGAGGGAAAAGAAGTGAATTAGAAATGACATAAATATAGAGGTGGAGAGACTTGGGAACTATGGTATTGGTGGTATTGGTGGTGTGAATTAACTTTGTATACTGATAACATAAATATTAATACTACTATAACTATGTTAACCAAAACTATAATCAAAGCATAATGATTTTATTATCTACTATTTAATATTCAAACTCTAGTCAATTATTTTTAATGTATTACTATTTTAATATTTAAATTATTTAACTAAAAATTCAATTAAAAAGAAGACTCAACAAATAAGTCTGCCCCATGGCTTGGCCTTTTCAATAGTTGTAGACTGTAAATAAAAGCATTCATGGGATACATGAGTTAAGAAAGATCATTTACAACTGTGACTGAATAATTCAATGAAATAGTAACAATCTTAGCATCAACATTTGCAGGCTTAGTTTTACAACATTATATGCATCTAAACCAGAGTGGACAGTTATTTTATAGCTTAGGTCTTGTAAATTAAAAATACAACCAAGCACCTCAATTCTCAATCTCAGTTCTACAACTTAATGTTTGTTTATAGGACAATGTATTCCCAGATTCTCTGGGAACTTAGCACATTAAAAAAAAAGGCTAGTAGTGACTGAACCATCAAAGTCACCATCACAAGAACTAAATTTAAGAAGTCATTTTTCTTTCGTCAACAGAGTTTTCTTCAATCATTGACAAACTTGCTTCAGGTCACATCTGAGCATTGGCACGGTGGGGGACATTGGAAATGAACTAACATGACTTCAGCATTACACAGACATCATGTTCCTCTCAAAGGATCACTCTAAGCTAATTCATGGTCACAAATATGTGAGGACAGGAGAGGAAGCACTAGTTGTTTCTCTGTGCCTATGTTTTGGTTCTTTGAACGGAAAATTTGAAACTTCAGGGCATTTTTTTCAAGCCATCAAATCTTTCATCCCGAGTTCCACACTGCTCAGGGAAATATTGTTGGCATCAGAACTGCCATGATCTTGGGCAGAAAGCCAGAAAAGTCAGAAAACTCATGAAAAGATTCTTGTCAGAGCCTCTGGCTCTTAAGTATTCTCTTATTCTTTCAAGATTGAATTTTGCCTTGGAAATTTAATTATATTTTCAGAAACTTTTCATTGTCATATATTCATTTTATAGCCTTTCACTTATTCATTCTTTTTTTCATTAAATATATATTAAGTGGCTGCTGTGTTTAAGAGGGAGATACAAGACATGAATATATATGAATATATATTTGTTTTCGAGTCTCTCTCCTTTGCTAGAGTTTTGAAATTTATTTAAGTCAAGTGCCTCTATTGTTATGGTTCAATACGTGGTCAGGCAGAGAACAGTCTCCTGTAAATGCTGCTGAATGAATATGTAATAATCCACATTACTGACCCAGTAGTTGAAGCACATCATCTAGAACAGCATTTTTCCACCTTTTTCCAACTGTGACCCTCTTCTGAACTTATTTTCTCCTGTGGCTCCAAGTCCTATTAGCTGACCCCTTTGTTCTGATTTTTAACAGTGGCCCCTTTGGAATATCTTGGCCTCTGGTTAAAAAACACTGCTCTAGACTTACTGTAGAACTGAGCAGGGAGGAGAGTGAGGAAAGAGTAGAGGGTTTTCATGAAATGTAATAGAAAGTTATTGGTTACTTGATTGTTGTCATGAACATCAGGTGTTGTAAACCGATGTCAGTCAATTGAAAAAAAATTTCCTTTTCTTATATAGACAGTGAAGCACTTATGGAAGAAAGGTAGCTGCGCATTAAACAGTATATGCTGCACATCTGATAGGATTTATACATTTAAGTGTTTATTATTATTGTTAGTAGTAGAATAAAACTTGCATCTTGTTCTCAACATAAATATTGATAGTTTCATACAACTTCCAATATCACTTATATGTTCTTCTGAACAGATAGGAAGACTAGCTTTCAAAGATATTGTTGTATAACTTTGTGTGCCTATCACCCCCCC
>PVKC010039212.1:0-12401 GCA_004027635.1 Crocidura indochinensis | reverse complement strand
TTCATATGTTTAATTCATAGTAGAATTCGTAAGTGAGTGTGTTTGTGTGCATGCTCACGCAAGCATGCATGTGGATATCGGGTCCTAGAGAGGACCTAGACAGGAAGAGAAGGAAGAAATCTTGTATGTGTATAGAAAAATCTTGTAGAAGGCAAAAACAGATTAGTTTTTGGTCAACTTAGATCAGATATAGGCATTGGATGCATAATTATCACTTTCTATATTCTTGACAAAGCATACCAGGGAACAATGATAGGTCCCCTTAAAATAAACTCGGATGAAAATTAAGGAAGCCATTGTCATAGCCACAGATTTGATACACATTCTCCTCTACTGGATTCCACTGGAGAGAAAGGAAATGTAGAAGAATACTTCAAACAAAAAAGATCAAGGAAGTGGGCCATGAGTAAAGGAGCTGTCCTTGAAACTCCAAGTCAATGACCTCATGCTGGTCCCTGGAGTCAGTGTGAGTATGGATGCTTAAAAAGTTTACAGAGCAAGTAAACCATCTGCCAAGGTGACTTCAGACCCTGAAGAAACAGGAAATGAAATCATGAAAATACTGTTCTCTGGACACTTACAATTGTCCTTTTCCTGGGCTTACATTTATAGACATAAAACTGACAACCCTACAAAGATGCTAACAAATTATTTAGATTAAAGATCTGTTTTCTGTGACAGAAGAGATAGAACAGTAAATAAGACTCTTGTCTTTTATGCTGCTGACCCATGTGACAGCCCTCGAAACTCATGTGGTCCCTTTATCCCAACCAGGAGTGATCTCAGCACAAAGCCAGGAATAAGCCTTGAGTACTGCCAGGTATGGACTCCAAATTTAAAATATATATATATATATGGTTTTTCAAATCTCAAAATGGAAATACATACTTTTCAAAAGTAGAAGTGTTTTTCTAAATTCATGTTTCAAAGGCTTTCATTAATTTTAAAATAAAGATTAAAAATCCAACAGTCTACACGCATCCCTTTAATGATACATGCTTCAAGATTCTGTTTGATTATTTTAAAACATGGTTATTGAAGTAGAAAAAATTATTTCCTTTAGTAAGTAGAAAAGCCATCTAAAACCCATTGTTAAAAGATAGCATGGAGGTAAGGCGTTTGCCTTTCATGCAAAAGGTCATCGGTTCGAATCCTGGTGCCCCATGTGGTCCCCTGTGCCTGCCAGGAGCAATTTCTGAGCATGGAGCCAGGAGTAACACCTGAGCACTGTCGGGTGTGACCCAAAAACTAAAAAAAAAAAATCTAATGGCATCATTTACACAAATATTTCAATTCATTGCCTAAGAAAAACTCAAACAGTAAGAGTAAAACATTTCACTGAAAGAATAAAGATGTTTATATGCTAGCAAGTTGAAGTAAAAGAGAAAACCACTAATGTGCAAAAGAAAATTTTTTCATTAAAAATATTTTCTCTTAAAATGATATATATAGCCTCTAGAAGAACTCCTCCCATTTTTTGCTTGTGAAAACATTTACTTACTGTGAAAGATTTGTAATCCACTTTGGTCAAAATAAATATTAAAAAACAACAACAAAGCAACAACAGAAATATCCAGGGTCTGAAGGAAAATTCATTGTTCTCAAATACAAAAATATCCTGTGAATTAGCTGTTACGGATCTGTACCGGAGATGCAAGCCTGGATTTCAGTGCCACAAATTGACTGCTATAATTTACTGCTCACCAAAAGGTGACCTAAAAATGTGCCCATCAGTAGTATCTACCAGAGGATTCCAATGTGAGTAAGATCATTCAATCTGTATAAAATTTAGCATATAGTATATGTTAATAAATTCTTATTATAATAACTTTTTTTTTTTGAAAATTTGGGAGCACATCTAACTGTGCATAATCTTAATTGCTATGTGTGCAGATATCATTCTTGGCAGAACTCAGGGGGCCATATGCAGTACAACATACTGAATTAGAGTCGGCATACATCCAACCTGCTGCATTCTATCTTTGGTGCTTGTCTGTATCATTCTCCACACATACCTCAATTTCCCATTTTGAATGTTTACATATAATGATAACTTTATATATCTCTCTAAACCATCTTCAAACAGATAAGATTATTCATGTCAATTACCAGCCTATAAACAATCTCTGAGAATTTCTTGAATTTGTAACTGGTAATTTTACATTTTGTCCTCCTGCACCCATTTTCACAGTTCCTATTCCTTCCTCTGGCAAACTACAGCTTGTTCTCTATATTTATGTGAGTCATTTTTCTTTGGGGGGGGGAAGCACAACTGGCAGTGCTCAAGGACTACTCCTGACTCTGTGCTCAGAAATCGCTCCATATGGTTCAGGAATCATATGGGAAACTGGGGATCTAATCTGCCTCAGTCCTGGGTCAACCATATATAAGGCAAACGCCCTACCATTGTGCTACCACTCCAGCCACCTGATTATTTTTAAAAAGAAATTATTTCTTTTTTTTTTTTTTTGGGGCCATACCCGGTGATGCTCAGGCTATGCGCCACTCCTGGCTATGCGCTCAGAAGTCGCTCCTGGCTTGGGGTACCATATGGGACACCGGGGGATTGAACCGTGGTCCGTCCAAGGCTAGCGCAGGCAAAGCAGGCACCTTACCTCTAGCGCCACACCGCCCGGTCCCAAGAAATTATTTCTTAAAATGCAGTCCATTCAGTTTCAGGTTAATCTCACTAATTTACTATATTCAGATTTCTATATTTTTTTAGTCTGACAAGATATTTAACACTGATAGATGTCAAGTCTAGATATTTTTAATATAACTGCTCTTAGAACATCAGAATATTAACCTGACTCAGAGCCTTTCCTTTGTTGAATGGCAGTAGGGCCTTTTGTTTAGACCTTTATCTGCCTATTATTTTCTTCTAGGGACATTCCAGACATTTTTCTTATACTCTATTACTCCATTCTTTTAGTAACAGTACAAATGGGAGAATATAACAAAACACACTAAATCTGTCCTAAAACCTGAAAAGAACATTGACTTTGCTATTAAACTCCTTAACTTAGCTTACATCTAGTCAACCAAACACTATGCTTGTCCCATGTGATACTTTGGAGCCCTCTTGACCCTTGACAACACATAGAGTTGGAGTTTGGAACCCAAACTTTTGTTCACTATGTCCTAAAAGCCATTTTATTGAACTGAATACATGTTTCAGTAAGTTAGATTCTGATTGAACATTCTTTTTCCTGTCCCATTATATCTCAAAACTTCCTTAACATCCCCTCAATATTAAATCACATAACATTTTGAATATATGTCAAGGGCAAGTCCTGCCATGAAGACATTAAAGTACATCTAAAAATTTTGGGCCGGAGCAGAGGCGCAAGCGTTATGGAATCTGCTTGAGCACTCAATTCTAGAACTAACAATTGTTCGATCCCCCAGCATCCCATATGGTCCCCAAGCCAGGAGCAATTTCTGAACACATAGCCAGGAGTGTCACCGGGTGTGGCCCCCAAACAAACAAACAAACAAAAAGTACATCTAAAAATTTACACCAACTGTTTTATGTTTTCTTTTAAATATATTTTATATAGACCAAAGTGTAATATTTTAGGTATATAGTGACATTGAATCAGGGGCATTCCCACCACCAGTGTTGTTCTCCCTCCACCCCTGCTCCCAGCATGCAACCCATATCCCCCTCCTTTGCCCCGTGGGCTGCTAGGATAAGTGGTCCCCTCTGTGTATAGCTTGTTGTAGATTGGGTATTGATTCTGTTGTCCTTGGCTTTGGATTTGTTGTTTAAGTCTGATCATTTTATTTAATGCTATTATAATAAGATTATAATAAGAATTGTTTATTAACTTACATCTTTGTAACTGGCCATTATTAATTACTAAAAATCAAAACATAAAAGCATTTTCATAAGCATTAAAGTAATTTAATTTAATTTACAGTATAATTTTAACGTTGAATACCTTTCGAAATTTTCCATCGATATAGTATTTTAAAATATTAAGGAATTTGTATGGACTAACTTCATACTCCTATGTTCATGTAATGTCCACTATTACACTATTACAACTATGTAGGAATCCAGTTCTACCCAATTACCAGATATATTTCTGTTAATTCTTCTAAACACTACTGCTTTCTCCACCATTTTTCCTTTGTTAACAATGATTTTATTTGAGTCCCATAGATAATTTTGTTATTTCTTACCAATATGATTGCATTAGTAATTAATAACAGAATATTAACTTAAAACTTATCATTTTCAAGTTCACTATATGCAGTTTATTTTATAATAGTAGCAATAAAAACATTTTATCAAATATAATATCAAAATACACACAACGGTGTGTGCTTTATTAGATAACGTAGACTGAAAATCCAAAACATGAATATAAGTCTATGATCTACTGTCTATAAAAGTTAATGGGCTTGTGAGCATGTAGTGTGTGCACGTGTGTATATGTGTGTATGTAGTTTTCCAAATGTCTTCTCGGGTTTACAGGGCTCTCTAAATAACACCGAAAGTCCTCCGTAGACAGGCATTCTGTACTCCCTTCCTTTCTATGCCAAGACATTCTGTATCTTTATGAGGTTATTCAACCCATTCACTTTGAGCCCAAGGAAGTTAGCACCTGCCATGAGGGATCAGAATGTGAAATGTGATAACAGAGCCCTGTGATAAGTGCCTGACCTTAGCAAACAAAAATAAAATCTCTGAGAAAAAAAAAATAAGTGCAGCAATATACAAACCAGATATTGTGTAGCTCTGGATACAAACAATTCAAATCCCCTTTGTAGGAAACTGAAGCCATGTGCCATTCATAAAACATCAATGACAGGTGACATTAGGGAACTGCTCCTTTAAATCCCCGTCCTGTGATACTATAGAATATGATATTCTTCGTTAAGAAAAAAAATAGTCAACCAACTAACTTTGTGATAGGAACCTTGGACCTAGTTTTATCTGGCAAAATACTTTACAGGGAAGGCTCAAAAACAATGCAGGGCCCTTGAAGTCAGCAGGAACTCAGCACTCTCATCAGTGCCAAAGAGCAAGATGAGAAATGGGGCTGGTATAAATATTCATTGGGAAGTTACAGCCAACCTCCTTGCACTGTGTGTTTAGTGCAACTCAAAACTGCTCCACCTGGTCCCTGCTGGCTCCCTTATGTCTACCAAGGGCTGGCAGCTGGAAGACAGGCTGAGCCTTAGGGATCTTTAATTTGTTGTAAGCACAAGAGAGGCAGGCAGAAGGGATGACAATGCATATGCTGGGATTCAATTACATGGTTATCTTTTTCCCAGGTGGGAAGCAACCAAGGCTTTAGAGAATTCAAAGCTTCTTAATGTAAAGGTCCCTTTGGGATGACTGAAGATCTGCAAATTCTGGGGGTGTGGCCAGTGTTCTAAGGTTGACCCTAAGAAGAAAAATCAAGTCTCTGAAAAAAAAAATAACAAGCAATTTAAAAGTATGTTAGGGTCACATGAAAGCATTATGTTCCTCTTGTTTTTCAAAGTAAAATCACTTGAGTAACTTTTGCCTGGAAAATAAGTTTGATATAAACTGTTCTTTATTCTCATCAATGTGTGATGAGAAAAAAAAAAGCTTTATTATCATGATCCCGCTGATATCCGACTGGTTTACAAACTATAAGGTAATGGGAGTAATATACTGGAGTCTTAAGTCTTAATTCTTAAGTCAAAGTTGTAGTTCCATCAGAGTATCAATTTGATACCCACTAACCTTTCCCATTTTTTTTTGTTTTTTATTTTATTTTATTTACTTCCTGGCTTTGTGCTCAAAAATCACTCCTGGAAGGCTAAGGACCCATAGGGATGTTGGGGGTCAAACCCAGGTTGACTTTGTACAATACAAAAACTCTACCCCCAATTTATTTTTTGTTTGTTTTGCAAAATGTTTAACAGTTTTTCTGTGTTTCCCAGTTTATTTACTTTTCTTATTATTTCAAGGTTCTTCCATCTATATCATCTTACTAAGGTTCATCTTTATGGGTTTTTTCTTTGTTTTTTGCTTTGGGGCCAAACCTAGTGATGCTCAGGGATTTACTCCTGGCTATGAGCTCAAAAATTGCTCCTGACATGGGGGAACCATATGGACGCTGGGGGATCAAACCATGATCCATCCTAGGCTAGCGCATGCAAGGCATATGCCTTACTGCTTACACCACTACTTTGGCTCCAAGTTCATCTTTTTAAATGGATAGTAGCATTCCATTATATTTATTTAGCATAACTACTTTGCAGTGGGTTTTGCTCTATTATTTAAGTAAATGGCTTTAAATTCCTTATTATAGCTTCTACTAAGCAGCTTATTTAATACCTAAGTTGACTTTTTATATACTTAATACAGCTTGACCCTATTTATTACACATGCACCCATTTCATATATTTTGATTGATAATTATCCACATTTAGGATGATTTTGATATGTAGAACTTAGTATCATCCTACTTTTTATTTTCTAGATATTTAGTATTTTTGATATTTTTTATTCTTTCTTGGGAGTTTCTATCCAATTTTCCTTTTAAATGGCCTTCCTTAAAACTACAATGACACACACATACTCCTAAATTTAAGACATCTGAATATTTTTTAAAATGTTGACAAAGTACTCACAATGTAATTCTCTCTTTAAAATATAATGTCCTATTATTAATTTTAATGATACTTATCACAGTTTTCTGTTTTAATTCGTCAGTACCCAGAGATTAGGTTTTATATTCCACTTGCTACTAAGCAGGGTTCATTAAACATGACAAAATAAGGCTACATGAGGAATAATCATTCCTCAATAAAGTCTTACTCTACTAACTAGTACAGTACAATCTCTGCACATGCCAGTAGATCTTTCAGTTCTATCATCATTTGGACAGACTCCCTAGAGATTTAGTTAATTTATTATATATTATTTGGGACCACTCCTTAAGGGTTCTTAAGAGGTCCAAGGGCCATGGACTTAACCAACTGAGTCATGAGTTCAATAAGAGTCAAAAGAAACTATGCTGCTTGGGTCCAGTAGTGTTAGGAATATCTGATCACCACAGTGGATCTAGGAACCTATACTGTACCAAGTGGCACAGAAATTTTGTTCCAATGCTTTATCTTTTATTTCCTTATTGGCTTATTTGCATTTTTGGTTTGTAGTTTTTGTTCAAGTTTTTCTATGCGATTCTCCAAATGTGTAATTCTGCTGCTATGGTTTGATAAGATGTTCTTTATATTCTTTAATTCCACTTGTATGGATTCTCTCATGTGTGTAAAAGTTCTCTGAGTTGCTTGATTTGTTCATCTATGGATTTCTTGAAGTTGCTGGCTAGTGATTCTTTGATTTCTTTTGCCATGGCTTGCATTGCTGCTTTTAGGTTCTCATCTATTGGGCTTGTGCATTTGTTGGACTTGGAAATTTGCTAGAATTTCTCTCCATATCCCTGGTTGTTAGTGTCTTCTTTAGTTTACCTATATTTCTTTGCATCTGGTGGTTTGGTTTGGAGTTTCCTGCCTTCAGTTTTCAGTCATCCTTTGTCAACTGTGGCGTGGGGCTGGGTTCCTTCTCCAGAATGCAACTCGAGGTGGGCATGATGGCTGCGGTTGCTGAGGTTTGACCCTGCCCTCAAGACTCTGCCCTCACTATACCCGCCAAAAGCTGTGGGTCCCCTCCACCTTGCCCAACTGCAGCAAGCTTTCCCCTCTCCCTTCACCTGTCAGAAGGTGTGGCAGAGGTCCAGGCCTGTGTCAATTTCCCCTGCATCATCTACCTTTCAGACCACTTGGTTCTCCTACATGCCTTCCCCTTAATGGCAGAGCTCTGCCGGTTGGGCCTGGTCAATTTCAACCTCCCGATCAATTTCACCCTCTACTTGTCACAGAGCATGGCTTCCCCTGGAATAAATTTTGTAATGACCAACTCAAATCAACTCAATCTGCTAAAAAGCACCTTAACAACTTGACATTTTTCTTAGCTTACAGATGATCCCCAATTTTTCTTTTTGTTTTTGTGCCACATGCCATGGTGCCCTAGGTTACTCCTGGCTCTATACTCAGAAATCGCTCCTGACAAGGGCTGAAATGATAGCACAGTGGTAAGGCATTTGTCATGCATGTGGCTGACCCAGGATGGACTTGAGTTTGATCCTTGGTATCCCATATCGTCCCCTAAGCCAGGAGCAATTGTTGAACACATAGCCACGAGTAACCTCAGAGAATCACAGGATGTGACCCAAAGAGGAAAAAAAGGGAAAATCACTCCTGGCAGGCTCTTACGATCATCTGAAATGTCAGGGATAATATACCCAGGTCAGACACATGCAAGGCAATCTCCCTACCTTCTGTGTGCTCCCAACTTAATGATTTGACTTAGTAATTTTTCAAACTTTATGAGAATAGAGCCGGTAGGATGTTTGTTTTGCATTGAGCCAACCTGGGTTCAGTCCCAATGATCTTTTGAGCACAACAGTGTAATCCCAAGCACATAGCCAAGAATAAGTCCTGAGCAGCACTGAAAGTGGCTCAAAACAAAATGTTTCAAACTTATGAAAAAAATTTTGCTGCATTACATGAAAGTTGAGGAACCATTCAACTGCTTAGTTTACATACATTACAGATCATGATACATTAGGTAAGATATTTAATACTTTATTATACAACAGATTTTATGTTAGATGTTTTTTCCCTAATTTCAGTCCAGTGTGTGTTCTAAAGACATTCGTGGAAGGAAAGACAAAAGCTCTGAAGTTTGGTAGATGCATTATTTGCTTGCTCAACATATTTTCAGCTTACTGTGGCTTTACTGTGGCATAACCTCATCATAATTAGAAAGATAGATAATCCCCCAACACCTTACATAGGTTGAACGGCCTACTTGATGACAGGTTATTCTAAATCTTGACCTCACCACTTAAGTGTCTATTATCTTCACTCAAGAGGTCTGCTGCATAACTCATCCACCTAAATTGTTGATTTTCAGACATCCTTAATAGTAAGTGATGTGGACACTACATTCAACATTTCCTTCCCCTGGATTCCCATTTAAATTCAGTCATTCTTTTCAGTCATACAGATAGTTCTTCATCAGTGCATGCTTCATAAATCTTCATAAATAATTTCATCCCTTATTTAATTAATGCCTGTTATACCATTATCCTGTTTATTTCCTTTGTGAAAACAACTGTGTTCTTCGGGATAGTATATGTTTATTTGCTTACTGCCTTTATCTCTGTATTGTAGTAAAGTTCTATTATGCTAGAATGTCCTTGTCATATATTAAATACTCAACCAATATCTGCGAGTGGATGAAGAAATTTTTCAGTAATTTATATAGCTTACATAATTGAGCCTAACTAAATTTTATTTCATTGTTTAGCATGCTAACTGTGGTATGTTTTTTGTTGCTTTTTTAGAATAAATGCTCTGATAATAAATAAGAAATATATTCCCAGTATAAAGATGGCTAGAAGTCTAGTTTGATTAATGGGAATATATAAGATTTTATCTATAAATTTGAACAATTTAATTCAACAACAGTAAATTCTTACCATGCAACAGTACTTGTTTTCATAATTTAATAAATGATAAAAGTTGGGCCAAACATTTGCTTGCATTTTTGAAAAATATAAATTTTTTTTTTTTTTTTGGTTTTTGGGTCACACCCGGCAGTGCTCAGGGGTTACTCCTGGCTCCATGCTCAGACAATGCTCCTGGCAGGCACGGGGGACCATATGGGGCACCGGGATTCAAACTGATGACCTTCTGCATGAAAGGCAAACGCCTTACCTCCATGCTATCTCCTGGGCCCCTATTTGCTTTTTTTTCAGGTCACACCCATTTGGTGCTCAGGGCTTACCCCTGGCTAAGTGCTCAGAAATTGCCCCTGGCTTGGGGGGACCATATGGAATGCTGGGGGATCGAACCGCAGTCCTTCCTTAGGTAGTGCTTGCAAGGCAGACACCTTACCTCTAGTGCCACCTCGCTGGCCCCTGAAAAATATAAATTTTTACTTTCAATAGGCATCTTAGTCTTTTTAGTGTGGTATAATAAATACAACAAAGTGGGAACAGAGATATAGTTCATCAGGCAAAATTGCCTGCATGCAGCAGATTGGGTTTTAATCCCCAGAAGTGTTTTTTTTTTTGTTTTGTTTTGTTTTTTTGTTTTTGACCATACACAGTGGCACTCAGAAGTTACTCCTGGCTCTAATCTCTGGAATCACTCCTGACTGGCTCAGGGACCTTATGGGATGCCAGGGATCAAACCTTGATTGACCTCATGCAAAGTAAATGCTCTCCTCAATGTGCTATTGCCCCAGGCCCCAATTCCTAGCACTCTTTATGGTCATCTAACAACACCAGACTGAGAGCAAAGCCAGATGTAAGTTCTGAGGACTGATGAATGCGGCCTCTCCAACAACAACAACAACAACAACAACAACAAAACCATCAAAAACGCTGAAATATCACAAACTAAATAGCTTAAAATCAACTAAAAACTGACATTTCTGGAATCTAGGAATCTCATCAAGACTGATATAGATGAGTTTTCTGATGAGAACTTCGTTAATAGCTGTTTAGGTAACTATTTTTATGTCAATTATATGCAAGGAGCACTTTGCTGGTGACTTGTGACTAAATCCACTCTTCTGAGAAGAAAATGTCCAAGTTCACATTACTTTAAAAGGTCATTAAGAGTTAGTCTTGATTCAATAACCAGAAGGAAAATGGATTTAGGACAAATACAAAACTGAGATAGCAGAGCAAAATGAGACAAAAGCTGATTCGTTGATGAAGTTATTGAACTCTCAGATCAACCACTCTTGAAACTATTATACCTCTGGAATTCCAGTTATGCGAACCAATAAATCACCTTATTGTTAAAGGCAGGTTGAGTCAGCTTCTCTATTGCTTGCACTTAAAACCATTTTAACTGATACTACCCTCTCTCCTGGTTTCTTGATGTCATATCTAGACATTAACGTGCAGTCCTTTCTGTGGGTCATTCATTCCTATCTGTTTAACCCCTTGCTATACAGACTTGTGTGTTATTTTAATATATTAGTGTGGGGCTATTTCTGAGCTCGACCAGGCTCCTGTAGCCCTTGTGGCCTGGTGGGTCTGAAGATTGCAGGGTGAAGGTGGAGAGATTCACAGAGCAGCAAGATGAAGTTCCAGTCAGCCAGCTTTATTTCATGGTCCTAACCTAACATATACATTTCCTCACATGGCTTCTATGCTAAGCCTTTTCCTAGTAGCTACTGCTCTACTCCTTCTGGCTCTCTTGGCCTCTGTCTCCCTTTCAGCTGCTTTTTTCCAAGTTTCCTAACTGGCTTCCAGGCTGACTAACTCCCTCTGGTGATGTTACTGAAGCTGAATCTGATATTGAGTTGCTGATACTGAATTTGATGCTGAATCTCTCTGTTGAATCCGCTGTTGATTCTTGCTTCTGTCAATTCTCACTTCTGCTGATTCTTGCTTCTGCCCACTTCTCCCTCTAACTCTCCTTCTTAATCCTTCTCTCCCCCCCCCAAGTCATCCTCCTTTACCCGCCCATTCCAGGTGTGGGCAGTTCTGATCATTCAGGGGGGATACCCACTGTGAATAGCCACAGTTCTTGCCCTTATTTAGGCAAACATTTTTGGGGAGTACCTTTAGGTCTTAAAGAGATTTTTTGGTAATTGTTGATAAATTCAATGAACATCCATCCTCTATCCTTTTTCTTCAAAGCACTAGGTCTTATATACAATTCTATATTAATCATCGCTCTGGAGATTTTTTGCATACTTTCTAAAATTTTACGTTTCTAATGTTTTACATTTCACTGCTAAAAGTATTATCATCCCTTCCATACCAACATACTCATATCTAAACTGTATTATTAAATTGGCCACTTATATCAGATCTAGGTGATGTCCTCAAACCTTCACTCTTTATGTAATTCACTGCGCAGTGCATCTACCTAAACAGAATTGATTATAATCTTTCCTTAACCATCACTGAACTTATTTCTTTTCATTGCTTTAATTGAATATCTCCTATTTACTTCTTAATCACAATGAATTTTGGATGGTCATTCAAGAGTACATCAGGTAGTAAGTTTGATGTTGCACTCTATTAACATTCTTTGATAAATTATAAAGAGCTTCTTAAGTATTTTTTATTTTAAAGTTTTGTTTGTTTTGTCTTTTTGTTCTGACAATCACTCAAGTTGTTTCTCAAATACAACTGTAACTATAAACCCTTGTCGACAATCTTCCAACAAAATTCAAACATTTTAATTAAAAATTCTTTATTAGATAAATTCAAATATTTAATACATAACTACATGTCACAATCTGAGGTAAAGCAATTAAAAGAAAGAGTTGAGACTTTATTTTCTTTAAAAAAATTAAAGCAGTTGGTAAATGACATTAG